>CAWZYM010000126.1:360000-430000 GCA_963966185.1 Rhabditoides inermis | reverse complement strand
AACCTTAATAACCTTGTTAGTTTTCAAGGTAGACACTTCATACTCATACCATAACACAAGTACACAAGTACATTTATGATAGTAAACAACTCATGTCAACAAGTAAACAAAGAAGTAAACAACACAAAATTTCATTTTAGAGGTATCTAACGTGTACTAGACCATGTACTGAGATCAAATTTGTTGTTTACATGAAAAGTAAACAAGTAAACAAACCTGTAAACAACTCCAAATCTCATTTTAAAGGTATCTAACGTGTACTAGACCAAGTACTGAGTTCATATTTGTTGTCTACAAGTGAAGTAAACAAATAAACAAGTTTGTAAACAACTCAGAAATGTGTTTTCAAAGTCTCTAACGTGTAGTATACAAAGTACTCAGTTCGATTTTATTGTTTATTTGACATGTAAACAAGTAAACAAAAAAGTAAACAAGTACAATTCTCATCTAATAGATATCTAACGTGTACTATACCAACTTCTCAGTTCATATTAGTTGTTTAAAGTTATAAAATACGTATTTATTTTAAGGTTATACAGCGGAAAGGCGAGCGCGCCGAAGGCGCGCGAGTCTTGGAGCAAACGCGGCGCGAAGCGCCGCCACTAGCGGCCGGAGGCGAGCGAAGCGAGCCTCCGGCCGCTAGTCGCCTCTCTCTACCCCTAAAATTTCCTATGGACTCTGTTTGTCAGCTGAGGTACAGCTCTTACGGAATGAGACTCAGAGATGCCCTTTCAGAGTTAAGGTTCTATGGTCCCTGGAACGTCAGCATAAATCAGACATCTCATTTGCATAACTCCTTATATGGGTTCCACGAGAGGGACTTTGGACTTTGACTCGAAAACAGACTTTTCACTATAACTCAATAACGAATTGAGGTAGACAGTTCATATTCACACCATACAACAACCTAACTAAGACAAAACGTTTAGTAAATATATTATGTAAACAAGTAAACAAGTAAACAAATTATGTAAACAATCTCGGAAACCTTAATAACTTTGTTAGTTTTCAAGGTAGACACTTCATACTCATACCATAACACAAGTACACAAGTGCATTTATGATAGTAAACAACTCATGTCAACAAGTAAACAAAGAAGTAAACAACACAATTTTTCATTTAAGAGGTATCTAACGTGTACTAGACCATGTACTGAGTTCAAATTTGTTGTTTACATGAAATGTAAACAAGTAAACAAATTTGTAAACAACTCCAAATCTCATTTAAAAGGTACCTAACGTGTACTAGACCAAGTACTGAGTTCATATTTGTTGTTTACAAGGAACTAAACAAGTAAACAAGTTTGTAAACAACTCAGAAGTGTGTTTTAAATGTCTCTAACGTGTAGTATACAAAGTACTCAGTTCGATTTTATTGTTTATTTGACATGTAAATAAGTAAACAAAAAGTAAACAAGTACAATTCTCGATTAATAGATATCTAACGTGTACTATATCGAGTTCTCAGTTCATATTAGTTGTTTAAAGTTATGTTATGAATATATATTTTAAGGTTAGACAGCGGAAAGGCGAGCGCGCCGAAGGCGCGCGAGCCTTGTCGCCACTCTCCCCCCCTAAAATTTCCTATGGCGACCGTATGTCCAGAGTCATAACTCATTACTCTTTTAACGAATCAGGATACAACTTTGAGGTTAAGGTTTGGTGTCACCTGAGACGCGATGGTTACCCTGACATCTCATTTGCATGAGTCCTTATATGGGTTCCACGAGAGGAACTTTGGACTTTGACTCGAAAACAGACTTTTCATTATAACTCAAAAACGAATTGAGGTAGAGAGTTCATATTCACACCATACAACTACCTAACTAAGACAAAATATTTAGTAAACATATTATGTTAACAAGTAAACAAGTAAACAAATTATGTAAACAATCTCGGAAACCTTAATAACTTTGTTAGTTTTCAAGGTAGACACTTCATACTCATACCATAACACAAGTACACAAGTACATTTATGATAGTAAACAACTCATGTCAACAAGTAAACAAAGAAGTAAACAACACATACATTCTTTTCAGAGGTATCTAACGTGTACTAGACCATGTACTGAGTTCAAATTTGTTGTTTACATGGAAAGTAAACAAATAAACAAGAACGTAAACAACCACAAATCTCATTTAAAAGATTTCTAACGTGTACTAGACCAATTACTGAGTTCATATTTGTTGTTTACAAGTAGAGTAAACAAGTAAACAACTTTGTAAACAAATCAGAAATGTGTTTTTAAAGTCTCTAACGTGAAGTACAATAGGTACTCATTTCTATTCTATTGCTTATTTGACATGAAAACAAGTTAACAAAAAAAGTAAACAAGTACAGATGTAGACTTGGAGGCGAGTTCAAAAATGTTGTTTACAGGTGATGTAAACAAGTAAACAACTTTGTAAACAACCTGAAAATGTGTTTCAAAGATGTCAGATGTTTAGTAACATTATTGGTGAGTTCAAAAATGTTGTTTACAGATGTTGTAAACAAGTGAACAAATTTGTAAACAACCTGAAAACGTGTTTTAAAGGTGTATAACGTGTAGCAGACTTAAATGGGAGTTCAAAAATGTTGTTTACAGAAAGTGCAAACAAGTAAACAAATTTGTAAACAACGTTCAATTGTCTTCATTTTTGGTATTTCGTCTTGTAATGTACTTCTCAGCGTGTACTAGACCAAGTACTCAGTTCATATGTGTACTAGACCGGGTACTGAGTTCAGAGTTGTTGTTTAAAGTTGTTGTTTAACGTTATGAGTATATGTTTTAGGGTATACAGCGGAAAGGCGAGCGCGCCGAAGGCGCGCGAGCCTTGGAGCAAACGCGGCGCGAAGCGCCGCCACTAGCGGCCGGAGGCGAGCGAAGCGAGCCTCCGGCCGTCGCCTCTCTCCCCCTAAAATTTCCTATGGTTAAGGTATGTCAGCTGAGGTACAGCTCTTACGGAACGACACTCAGAGATGCCCTTTTAGAGTTAAGGTTCTATGGTCCCTGGGATGTCAGCATAATTCAGACATCTCATTTGCATAATTCCTTATATGGGTTCTACGAGAGGGACTTTGGACTTTGACTCGAAAATAGACTTTTCACTATAACTCAATAACGAATTGAGGTAGACAGTTCATATTCACACCATACAACAACCTAACTGAGACAAAACTTTTAGTAAAGATATTATGTAAACAAGTAAACAAGTAAACAAATTATGTAAACAATCTCGGAAACCTTAATAACTTTGTTAGTTTGCAATGTAGACACTTCATACTCATACCATAACACAAGTACACAAGTACATTTATGATAGTAAACAACTCATGTCAACAAGTAAACAAAGAAGTAAACAACACAATTTTTCATTTGAGAGGTATCTAACGTGTACTAGACCATGTACTGAGTTCAAATTTGTTGTTTACATGAAATGTAAACAAGTAAACAAATTTGTAAACAACTCCAAATCTCATTTAAAAGGTACCTAACGTGTACTAGACCAAGTACTGAGTTCAGAATTGTTGTTTGAAATTATGTTATGAGTATTAGAGTTAAGGTTCTATGGTCCCTGGGATGTCAGCATAATTCAGACATCTCATTTGCATAATTCCTTATATGGGTTCTACGAGAGGGACTTTGGACTTTGACTCGAAAATAGACTTTTCACTATAACTCTATAACGAATTGAGGTAGACAGTTCATATTCACACCATACAACAACCTAACTAAGACAAAACTTTTAGTAAAGATATTATGTAAACAAGTAAACAAGTAAACAAATTATGTAAACAATCTCGGAAACCTTAATAACTTTGTTAGTTTGCAATGTAGACACTTCATACTCATACCATAACACAAGTACACAAGTACATTTATGATAGTAAACAACTCATGTCAACAAGTAAACAAAGAAGTAAACAACACAATTTTTCATTTAAGAGGTATCTAACGTGTACTAGACCATGTATTGAGTTCAAATTTGTTGTTTACATGAAATGTAAACAAGTAAACAAATTTGTAAACAACTCCAAATCTCATTTAAAAGGTACCTAACGTGTACTAGACCAAGTACTGAGTTCAGAATTGTTGTTTGAAATTATGTTATGAGTATATATTTAGAGGTTTTAGAGCGGAAAGGCGAGCGCGCCGAAGGCGCGCGAGCCTTGGAGCAAACGCGGCGCGAAGCGCCGCGTTTCGCCTCTCTCCCCCTAAAATTTCCTATGGTTAAGGTATGTCAGCTGAGGTACAGCTCTTACGGAACGAGACTCAGAGATGCCCTTTTAGAGTTAAGGTTCTATGGTCCCTGGGATGTCAGCATAATTCAGACATCTCATTTGCATAATTCCTTATATGGGTTCTACGAGAGGGACTTTGGACTTTGACTCGAAAATAGACTTTTCACTATAACTCAATAACGAATTGAGGTAGACAGTTCATATTCACACCATACAACAACCTAACTAAGACAAAACTTTTAGTAAAGATATTATGTAAACAAGTAAACAAGTAAACAAATTATGTAAACAATCTCGGAAACCTTAATAACTTTGTTAGTTTGCAATGTAGACACTTCATACTCATACCGTAACACAAGTACACAAGTACATTTATGATAGTAAACAACTCATGTCAACAAGTAAACAAAGAAGTAAACAACACAATTTTTCATTTAAGAGGTATCTAACGTGTACTAGACCATGTACTGAGTTCAAATTTTTTTGTTTACATGAAATGTAAACAAGTAAACAAATTTGTAAACAACTCCAAATCTCATTTAAAAGGTACCTAACGTGTACTAGACCAAGTACTGAGTTCAGAATTGTTGTTTGAAATTATGTTATGAGTATATATTTAGAGGTTTTAGAGCGGAAAGGCGAGCGCGCCGAAGGCGCGCGAGCCTTGGAGCAAACGCGGCGCGAAGCGCCGCCACTAGCGGCCGGAGGCGAGCGAAGCGAGCCTCCGGCCGCTAGTCGCCCCGCCCCCACCCCTAAGATTTGCTATGGAGTCTGCGGTTCACAAAGGTTTTTTCGATGAGTATTCACTTTTGAAAACTTCCCGTCCAAACTTAAGGTTCTTGGTTCCCTGGCATGTGAGATCTCAAAGATATGGTGATTAGCTCACCTCTACAGGTGAGTTTACTCTAGAAAATTTGCATATATGGGAACATAGAATCTGAGAGACGACCAGTTCTATGTAAACTATGGGTTGTTTTCGAGCTATTGAGATGTCCTTTTGGGGTTAGAGTAATGTGGGGGAGATAATTCAAATTTTGATGTTTGACCTCATTTGCATAATTCCAAATATGGTAATGTTGTATCTCGGTCAGTTTTGATGCCAAAGAGTCCAAACTTGGTATGTGACCTGGAGGCAAGTCAGCTATGTTGTTGTTTACATGTTTGTCAACAAGTAAACAAGTTTGTAAACATTTTCAAAGTTGTTTTTGAAAGTGTCTAAGGTGTAGTAGACTTGGAGACAAGTTCGAAAATGTTGTTTACAGGTTATGTAAACAAGTAAACAAGTTTGTAAACAACCTGAAATTGTGTTTTAAAGATGTGAAACTTGTAGTAGAATGAGAGGCGAGTTTAAAAATGTTGTTTACATTATATGTAAACAAGTAAACAAATTTGTAAACAACATTTATATGTGTTAGTTTTAGGTGAATTGTAATGTATTGCAGTTCTTAGTTAGATTAGAGGTTTGTGGGCATATTTTGCTTAGGAGATTACATTTCAGTTTTGATGTTTGAGTGTTGAGGCCGCCGAAGGCGGCCCTAGCCCGAGTGGCGCGCGGCAGCGCGCCACGAGGGCTATCGCAGCGCCCGCTGCGCCGGTCTGGCTAAATGTGCTATGGTGTCCGTCCATACATGGCTCCACAAAGGCCACCGATGCATGGATCCGGCTAAATTTGGTATGGCTGTAAAGCCCTCGGTCTGGAGATGCTCCCAAAATCTTTATGTTATCATATCTCTCATATCCGCGGAGCTATAAGCCCGAGAAAGTCCGACGAAATAGCGCGTAATCAGAGAGCGTCAGACAGAAAAGCAGCGAAATAGTATGTGAGGCGAGGAGACGGGTAGGTGGTTAAACGATTGCATCGAGTAGGCCCTCTCTCTCTCCCCCTAAAATTTCCTATGGACTCTGTTTGTCAGCTGAGATACAGCTCTTACGGAACTCGACTAAGAGATGCCCTTTCAGAGTTAAGGTTCTATGGTCCCTGGAACGTCAGCATAAATCACACATCTCATTTGCATAACTCCTTATATGGGTTCCACGAGAGGAACTTTGTACTTTGACTCGAAAACACACTTTCCACAATAACTCGATAACGAATTGAGATAGAGAGTTCATATTCACACAATACAACAACCTAACTAAGGCAAAAGAATTAGTAAACATATTATGTAAACAAGTAAACAAGTAAACAAATTATGTAAACAATCTCGGAAACCTTAATAACTTTGTTAGTTTTCAAGGTAGACACTTCATACTCATACCATAACACAAGTACACAAGTACATTTATGATAGTAAACAACTCATGTCAACAAGTAAACAAAGAAGTAAACAACACAAAATTTCATTTTAGAGGTATCTAACGTGTACTAGACCATGTACTGAGATCAAATTTGTTGTTTACATGAAAAGTAAACAAGTAAACAAACCTGTAAACAACTCCAAATCTCATTTTAAAGGTATCTAACGTGTACTAGACCAAGTACTGAGTTCATATTTGTTGTCTACAAGTGAAGTAAACAAATAAACGAGTTTGTAAACAACTCAGAAATGTGTTTTCAAAGTCTCTAACGTGTAGTATACAAAGTACTCAGTTCGATTTTATTGTTTATTTGACATGTAAACAAGTAAACAAAAAAGTAAACAAGTACAATTCTCATCTAATAGATATCTAACGTGTACTATACCAACTTCTCAGTTCATATTAGTTGTTTAAAGTTATAAAATACGTATTTATTTTAAGGTTATACAGCGGAAAGGCGAGCGCGCCGAAGGCGCGCGAGTCTTGGAGCAAACGCGGCGCGAAGCGCCGCCACTAGCGGCCGGAGGCGAGCGAAGCGAGCCTCCGGCCGCTAGTCGCCCCGCCCCCACCCCTAAGATTTGCTATGGAGTCTGCGGTTCACAAAGGTTTTTTCGATGAGTATTCACTTTTGAAAACTTCCCGTCCAAACTTAAGGTTCTTGGTTCCCTGGCATGTGAGATCTCAAAGATATGGTGATTAGCTCACCTCTACAGGTGAGTTTACTCTAGAAAATTTGCATATATGGGAACATAGAATCTGAGAGACGACCAGTTCTATGTAAACTATGGGTTGTTTTCGAGCTATTGAGATGTCCTTTTGGGGTTAGAGTAATGTGGGGGAGATAATTCAAATTTTGATGTTTGACCTCATTTGCATAATTCCAAATATGGTAATGTTGTATCTCGGTCAGTTTTGATGCCAAAGAGTCCAAACTTGGTATGTGACCTGGAGGCAAGTCAGCTATGTTGTTGTTTACATGTTTGTCAACAAGTAAACAAGTTTGTAAACATTTTCAAAGTTGTTTTTGAAAGTGTCTAAGGTGTAGTAGACTTGGAGACAAGTTCGAAAATGTTGTTTACAGGTTATGTAAACAAGTAAACAAGTTTGTAAACAACCTGAAATTGTGTTTTAAAGATGTGAAACTTGTAGTAGAATGAGAGGCGAGTTTAAAAATGTTGTTTAGATTATATGTAAACAAGTAAACAAATTTGTAAACAACATTTATATGTGTTAGTTTTAGGTGAATTGTAATGTATTGCAGTTCTTAGTTAGATTAGAGGTTTGTGGGCATATTTTGCTTAGGAGATTACATTTCAGTTTTGATGTTTGAGTGTTGAGGCCGCCGAAGGCGGCCCTAGCCCGAGTGGCGCGCGGCAGCGCGCCACGAGGGCTATCGCAGCGCCCGCTGCGCCGGTCTGGCTAAATGTGCTATGGTGTCCGTCCATACATGGCTCCACAAAGGCCACCGATGCATGGATCCGGCTAAATTTGGTATGGCTGTAAAGCCCTCGGTCTGGAGATGCTCCCAAAATCTTTATGTTATCATATCTCTCATATCCGCGGAGCTATAAGCCCGAGAAAGTCCGACGAAATAGCGCGTAATCAGAGAGCGTCAGACAGAAAAGCAGCGAAATAGTATGTGAGGCGAGGAGACGGGTAGGTGGTTAAACGATTGCATCGAGTAGGCCCTCTCTCTCCCCCTAAAATTTCCTATGGACTCTGTTTGTCAGCTGAGATACAGCTCTTACGGAACTCGACTAAGAGATGCCCTTTCAGAGTTAAGGTTCTATGGTCCCTGGAACGTCAGCATAAATCACACATCTCATTTGCATAACTCCTTATATGGGTTCCACGAAAGGAACTTTGGACTTTGACTCGAAAACACACTTTCCACAATAACTCGATAACGAATTGAGATAGAGAGTTCATATTCACACAATACAACAACCTAACTAAGGCAAAAGAATTAGTAAACATATTATGTAAACAAGTAAACAAGTAAACAAATTATGTAAACAATCTCGGAAACCTTAATAACTTTGTTAGTTTTCAAGGTAGACACTTCATACTCATACCATAACACAAGCACACAAGTACATTTATGATAGTAAACAACTCATGTCAACAAGTAAACAAAGAAGTAAACAACACAAAATTTCATTTTAGAGGTATCTAACGTGTACTAGACCATGTACTGAGATCAAATTTGTTGTTTACATGAAAAGTAAACAAGTAAACAAACCTGTAAACAACTCCAAATCTCATTTTAAAGGTATCTAACGTGTACTAGACCAAGTACTGAGTTCATATTTGTTGTCTACAAGTGAAGTAAACAAATAAACAAGTTTGTAAACAACTCAGAAATGTGTTTTCAAAGTCTCTAACGTGTAGTATACAAAGTACTCAGTTCGATTTTATTGTTTATTTGACATGTAAACAAGTAAACAAAAAAGTAAACAAGTACAATTCTCATCTAATAGATATCTAACGTGTACTATACCAACTTCTCAGTTCATATTAGTTGTTTAAAGTTATAAAATACGTATTTATTTTAAGGTTATACAGCGGAAAGGCGAGCGCGCCGAAGGCGCGCGAGTCTTGGAGCAAACGCGGCGCGAAGCGCCGCCACTAGCGGCCGGAGGCGAGCGAAGCGAGCCTCCGGCCGCTAGTCGCCCCGCCCCCACCCCTAAGATTTGCTATGGAGTCTGCGGTTCACAAAGGTTTTTTCGATGAGTATTCACTTTTGAAAACTTCCCGTCCAAACTTAAAGATACAGGATTATATTACGCTACACTCCGTTCGAATGCCGCGTTTGAATTTGAAAGAATTTACCAATGACCCCGCGCATTTTTATTTTGGACCCGCGCACGCATCTAGTGCGAAGGGTCAATCTATTTTTAAATTTTATCAGAGGGTCAACGTTTTGCTCATTGTTTTCGGAGAGAAAGGAAAGTGTGTGATCGAACTGCGATTATGGTCGGTTGGCTGGTCAGCTCCGGCCAGCGTCTTCGCCAGGAACATTATGGTGTATATTAGATTAAATCGTCTGCTATATGATCGAACTGCGATCATTGATTCGTTCTTTTTATGGGGAGTGTGCGTTTGTCACTTGTGGCAGTAGTCACTCTACTTCTAATTGTGACAGTTGGAGAACACAGCCCCGAGTACAATCCCTCTTCGCAGCATAACAAACATCAAGTCCACTTGCGAACTGAAATCATCACAACAAATATCACTTTTCACAATAATTTTATAACCACAACTCTACTCTATACAAAAACAAACACATACAAATCGGTGAGGACTATTCTACCAGTAATCGATACCGCAAATCATATCGGTTGGGGATTTAGGGGAGTGGCATTGATAGGGCGAAAATTCCGGCAAATATCGTTCCGTGACGTCTTCTTCTCGCCGGCGCGCGCCACGCTCGCGTCACGCTCAGCACGCATCTGCAACACAACAATACATCAACACATGAACGAACATAAATGAATCATATAAACTAAATAAAAAAAACAGTGCTGGTGCTCACCCCGGTGTTCTTCTTCCCGCAAAGACTGTCCGGCGGGGGCGCCTCCTCCTCCTCCTCGTTCCTTATCTTATATTCTTCATCATCCTTGTACCAGTACGTGCAGGACATGGGCCGCCAGCTGACCACCAGGTTGTCGGGGGCAGCCAAAGTCGACGGGTTGCGGTCCGGAACCTACAACACACGCTGTGATAGAAGTCAAATTCGTGTCCAATCCTCCATATTTCAAAATATATTATGTCATAAGTAAATGAACAAGCGGAAAAAAAACGTACTGTCCGAACGGCTGAAGGCGGTGATTTTCGAATATTTGAATACAGCAACACAACTTTCGTACCTTGGGCTAGATGGACTGGTGGGAGAATCCAGCTGCTCCTGTACTAGGCGGCCTTGCTGGAGTGAGTGGGACGCTGCGCGGAACGGGCGAGTGGCAGAACATAACCCTGGAAACGGCGCTCTTGATATACACTGTATAGCCATGGATAAAATCGTGCGCAATCCATATGACGTGAACAACAATGCAACGTCAAATAATTGAAACAAGTGATATACATTTATCTAATGTTAGACGCGAATCTTATGGACAAAAACATATTACGACATGCATTATAATAACACCGAAAACACGAATAATACAGTGAAAAACCGTTGATAACAATGAGGAAAGAGATGTGGAGAGATAGAGATAAGAAGAAAGAACAGAAAACTGATAGTGCTAGCTGTTCAGAGTGTTTTTGGTATCTGAATATGATCCTGCTACTAACAGATATTGAAAGCACAATACAATAAGATCATTACCGAAAGTAAAACAGTAAAAAACAGCTTTAGATCAAAAATTCGTGCCCCGCACCGTGGGGCCGTTTCGAATATAAGCTCCGCCCCAATTTCGCGGCGAGACCGTTTGGCGCGAACCTCAAATTTCAATTCGGATTTGGCTGATTCGAATTCTTTCAACGCGCGTTTCAAGTGTGATTCCGGGCTCAATTTTTCAGTTCTTAGATTAAAATTAACTGGGAAATCGACTAAACTTCATTTATACGTGAATTTGTCACTTTAAGGTTCTTGGTTCCCTGGCATGTGAGATCTCAAAGATATGGTGATTAGCTCACCTCTACAGGTGAGTTTACTCTAGAAAATTTGCATATATGGGAACATAGAATCTGAGAGACGACCAGTTCTATGTAAACTATGGGTTGTTTTCGAGCTATTGAGATGTCCTTTTGGGGTTAGAGTAATGTGGGGGAGATAATTCAAATTTTGATGTTTGACCTCATTTGCATAATTCCAAATATGGTAATGTTGTATCTCGGTCAGTTTTGATGCCAAAGAGTCCAAACTTGGTATGTGACCTGGAGGCAAGTCAGCTATGTTGTTGTTTACATGTTTGTCAACAAGTAAACAAGTTTGTAAACATTTTCAAAGTTGTTTTTGAAAGTGTCTAAGGTGTAGTAGACTTGGAGACAAGTTCGAAAATGTTGTTTACAGGTTATGTAAACAAGTAAACAAGTTTGTAAACAACCTGAAATTGTGTTTTAAAGATGTGAAACTTGTAGTAGAATGAGAGGCGAGTTTAAAAATGTTGTTTACATTATATGTAAACAAGTAAACAAATTTGTAAACAACATTTATATGTGTTAGTTTTAGGTGAATTGTAATGTATTGCAGTTCTTAGTTAGATTAGAGGTTTGTGGGCATATTTTGCTTAGGAGATTACATTTCAGTTTTGATGTTTGAGTGTTGAGGCCGCCGAAGGCGGCCCTAGCCCGAGTGGCGCGCGGCAGCGCGCCACGAGGGCTATCGCAGCGCCCGCTGCGCCGGTCTGGCTAAATGCCCTATGGTGTCTGTACGTCCATCGCTCTACCGCGCCAGCCACTACTCCTATCTAGCCAAACGTGACATCGATCCGATGGTCTCGGTCCCGAGATGCAGGATTCCAATTTTCAGCTCGTTATCTCTCATATCCGCGGAGCTATAAGCTCCAGAAAGTCCGACGAAATAGCGCGTAATCAGAGAGAGTCAGACAGAAAAGCAGTGAAATAGTGTGTCAGATGAAGAGACGGTTAGGTCGTTGAACGGTTGCATCGAGTAGACCTTACAAGAACGAGCACTGCGAATCGCAGACTTCAGCTATCGAGAAACGGTTTCGACGTCACTCCTCTACACTCCCTCACCTACAAATTGGCCCGTAAGCTTTTTATAACTCCTCCTGGTTTCCTTTCACGAAGTGATTTAATCGAGGCGAGGCGACACCAAACAGTTGTCGCGGGCTGTTCAAGAAAACTAGGCAACCGTGTCAGATCTCCCTTTACTACAACATGCAAATAGGTGGCCACTACACTTCTACCAAAATTTGCATCTTTTTGTGACCTCTGACGCCCGCTATCAATTAAATTCCTCTAATCGACGTCGTTTTATTGCCCCGCGACGAGAGAGTGTGGCGAGGTGAGAGTGCGCCAGCTGCCAGTCTGTCTGATGTCAGAGAAAAAGACAGTCAATTGTGCAAATGAGCGAGAACATCACCATGCACTACGAAACAGCTCACCACACTCCAACAAACTGTGCGAATTTTATTTTCTGAGCACATACAATAAAACATTACTATATGCACTCACGTCATTCTATATTCAATCAGGGAAGTGAGGCGAGGCGAAATACTATGTAACAATGTAACCTCCTTTTTTCATCCAATTCCTTTTCTCATCTCTCTCATCTCTCTCTCTCGTCTCTCTTTCTCTTTCTTTCTCTCTTTCTCTCCCTCTCTCCCTCTCTCTCTCTCTCTCTCTCGATTTTATAATAAAAGACCAGTGATAACTATAAATTATATTTGTATCTATAATTAAAAAAATTGTCAACCAGATTCTGATAGGCTTTACCGCGGAGTGTGCCGGAGCGCCCTCTATGTGTATACGAGAGAGTGAAAGATCAGAGAGTAGGAAAGTAGGAGTCGGAGAAAATGCATATCAGTAGCAGTGATCAATTTATTCTTATTATTACTTATCTACTGATAGGATTTGACCGCGGAGGCGCGCGGAGCAGCTGTCTATGATCGTAGGCGAGAGTAGATATTTTATAAAAATTAGATCCGTGATAACTAATAATTGTCAACCAGCTACTGATAGAATTTGAGCGCGGAGCGGCTGTCTGTGATCGTAGGCGAGAGTACATATTTTATAAAATTAGATCCGTGATAACTAATAATTGTCAACCAGCTACTGATAGAATTTGAGCGCGGAGCGGCTGTCTGTGATCATAGTCGAGAGTAAATATTTTATAATATTAGATACGTGATAACTAATCATTGTCAACCAGCTACTGATAGAATTTGACCGCGGAGGCGCGCGGAGCGGCTATCTATGATCGTAGGCAAGAGTAGAGATTTTATGACAAGAAAGTGAAAGATCAGAGAGTATGAGAAAATGTATATCTGTATCAGTGATTAATGTATTATTATAATTACTGATCATACTGATCTACTGATAGACTTTGACCGCGGAGGCGCGTGAAGCGTGCCGGAGCGCCTCCTATGTGCATCCGAGAGAGTGAAATATCAGAGAGTCGGAGAGAATGCATATCAGTAACAGTGATCAATATATTTTTATTATTACTGATCTACTGATAGACTTTGACCGCGGAGGCGCGCGAAGCGTGCCGGAGCGCCCTCCATGTGCATACGAGAGAGATATCAGAGAGTCGAAAAAAAAAATGCATATCAGCAACAGTGATCAAGATATTCTTATTATTACTGATCTACTGATAGACTTTGACCGCGGAGGCGCGCGAAGCGTGCCGGAGCGCCTCCTATGTGCATCCGAGAGAGTGAAATATCAGAGAGTCGGAGAGAATGCATATCAGTAACAGTGATCAATATATTCTTATTATTACTGATCTACTGATAGACTTTGACCGCGGAGGCGCGCGAAGCGTGCCGGAGCGCCCTCCATGTGCATACGAGAGAGATATCAGAGAGTCGAAAAAAAATGCATATCAGCAACAGTGATCAAGATATTCTTATTATTACTGATCTACTGATAGACTTTGACCCCGTAGGCGCGCGAAGCGTTCCGGAGCGCCTCCTATGTGCATCCGAGAGAGTGAAATATCAGAAAGTCGGAGAGAATGCATATCAGTAACAGTGATCAATATATTCTTATTATTACTGATCTACTGATAGACTTTGACCGCGGAGGCGCGCGAAGCGTGCCGGAGCGCCTCCTATGTGCATCCGAGAGAGTGAAATATCAGAGAGTCGGAGAGAATGCATATCAGTAACAGTGATCAATATATTCTTATTATTACTGATCTACTGATAGAATTTGACCGCGGAGGCGCGCGAAGCGTGCCGGAGCGCCCTCCATGCGCATACGAGAGAGACATCAGAGAGTCGAAAAAAATGCATATCAGCAACAGTGATCAAGATATTCTTATTATTACTGATCTACTGATAGACTTTGACCGCGGAGGCGCGCGAAGCGTGCCGGAGCGCCTCCTATGTGCATCCGAGAGAGTGAAATATCAGAGAATCGGAGAGAATGCATATCAGTAACAGTGATCAATATATTCTTATTATTACTGATCTACTGATAGACTTTGACCGCGGAGGCGCGCGAAGCGTGCCGGAGCGCCTTCTATGTGCATCCGAGAAAGTGAAATATCAGAGCGTCGGAGAGAATGCATATCAGTAACAGTAATCAATATATTCTCATTATTACTGATCTACTGATCGGCTTTGACCGCGGAGGTGCGCGAAGCGTGCCGGAGCGCTTTCTATGTACATACGAGAAAGTGAGAGATCAGAGAGACGAAAAAAAAAACATATTAGTATCAGTGATCATTATATTTTGTTTTATTTATTACTGATACTGATAGGCTCTGACAGCGGAGCGTGCCGGACCGCCTTCTATGAGCAAGGTAAATACATCTGTAGAAAAGCAGTCAACCAGATACTATCAACCAGATAGACTGTGACACTTTCTATTTATTTAAAATTACTGAAAATAAAAAAAAAATAAGGAAAGAAATAAAGATCAGCCATCTACTGGAAGACTGACAACAGCACTTCTAGCACAGCTCCTAATAGCACTTCCAGAGCACAAATCAAGTCAATCTATATATCAATCGATAGATAATTTTCTCCTTTATTTTATACCTATATTTCTAGCGCGCGAAGCGCGCTAGTCGCAGCGCCCGCTGCGCCGGTCTGGCTAAATGTGCTATGGTGTCCGTCCATACATGGCTCCACAAAGGCCACCGATGCATGGATCCGGCTAAATTTGGTATGGCTGTAAAGCCCTCGGTCTGGAGATGCTCCCAAAATCTTTATGTTATCATATCTCTCATATCCGCGGAGCTATAAGCCCGAGAAAGTCCGACGAAATAGCGCGTAATCAGAGAGCGTCAGACAGAAAAGCAGCGAAATAGTATGTGAGGCGAGGAGACGGGTAGGTGGTTAAACGATTGCATCGAGTAGGCCTTACAAGAACGAGTACTGCGAATCGCAGACTCCAGCTTTCGAGAAACGGTTTTGACGTCACTTCTCTAAACTTCCTAATCCACCAATCTGCCCGTAATCTTTTTATAACTCCTCCTGGTTTCCTTTCACGAAGTGATTTAATCGAGGCGAGGCGACAACAAACAATTGTCGCGGGCTGTTCAAGAAAACTAGACAACCGTGTAAGGTCTCCCTTTACTACAACATGCATATAGGTGGCCACTACACTTCTACCAAAATTTGCATCTTTTTGTGACCTCTGACGCCTGCAATCAATTGAATTCCTTTAATCGACGTCGTTTTATTGCCCCGCGACGAGAGAGTGTGGCGAGGTGAGAGTGCGCCAGCTGCCAGTCTGTCTGCTGTCAGAGAAAAAGACAGTCAATTGTGCAAATGAGCGAGAACATCACCACGCACTACGAAACAGCTCACCACACTCCAACAAACTGTGCAAATTTTATGTTCTGAGCACATACAATAAAACATTACTATATGCACTCACGTCATTCTATATTCAGTCAGGGAAGTGAGGCGAGGCGAAATACTATGTAACCTCCTTTTTTCATCCAATTTCTTTTCTCATCTCTCTTTTTCGTCTCTCCCTCTCTTCCTCTCTATCTATCTCTCTCTTTCGTCTTTCTTTCTCTCTCTCGCTTATATTTTATAATATTAGACCAGTGATAAGTATAAATTATACTTGGATCTATAATAAATAAAAATTGTCAACCATCTACTGATAGGCTTTTACCGCGGAGTGTGCCGGAGCGCCCTCTATGTGCATACGAGAGAGTGAAAGATCAGAGAGTAGGAAAGAATGCGTATCAGTATCAGTGTTCAATATATTGTTATAATTACTGATCTACTGATCGGCTTTCACCGCGGAGGCGGGAAGCGTGCCGGAGCGCTTTCTATGTGCATACGAGAAAATGAACGATCAGAAAGTCGGAGAAAATGCATATCAGTAGCAGTGATCAATATATTCTTAGTATTACTGATATACTGATAAAGTTTGACCGCGGAGGTGCGCGAAGAGTGCCGGAGCGCTTTATTTGTGCATACGAGAAAGTAAAATATCAGAGAGTCGAAAAAAATTCATATCAGTAGCAGTGATCAATATATTCTTATTATTACTGATCTACTGATATACTTTGACCGCGGAGGCGCGCGAAGCGTGCCGGAGCGCCTCCTATGTGCAACCGAAAGAGTAAAAAATCAGAGAGTAGGAGAGAAGGCATATCAGTATCAGTGATCAGTATATTTTTATAATTACTGATCTACTGATCGGCTTCGACCGCGGAGGCGCGCGAAGCGTGCCGGAGCGCCTTTTATGTGCATACGAAAAAAGTAAAAAATCAGAAAGTCGGAGAAAATATCATTATCAGTGATCAATGTATTATCATAATTACTGATCTACTGATCGGCTTTGACCGCGGAGGCGCGCGAAGCGTGCCGGAGCGCTTTCTATGTGCATACGAAAGAGTAAAAAATCAGAGAGTCGGAGAAAATGCATATCAGTATCAGTGATCAATATATTATTATTTTTATTACTGATCTACTGATAGGCTCTGACAGCGAAGCGTGCCGGAGCGCCTTCTATGAGCATAGTAAATACACCTGTAGAAAAGCAGTCAACCAGATACTATCCACCAGATAGACTGTGACACTTTCTAATTATTCAAAGTTACTGAAAATAAAAAAAATATAAATAAAGATCAGTCATCTACTGGAAGACTGACAACAGCACTTCTAGCACAGCTCCTAATAGCACTTCCAGAGCACATATCAAGTCACTCTATATATCAATCGATAGATAAAGATAGATAGAATTTGACCGCTGAGGCGCGCAGAGCGGCTGTCTGTGATCAGAGGCGAAAGTAGTGATTTCATAATGTTAGATCCGTGATAACTAATCATTGTCAACCAGCTACTGATAGAATTTGACCGCTCAGGCGCGCGGAGCGGCTGTCTGTGATCAAAGGCGAGAGTAGATATTTTATAATATTAGATCCGTGATAACTAATCATTGTCAACCAGCTTGATAGAATTTGACCGCTGAGGCGCGCGGAGCGGCTGTGTGTGATCAAAGGCGAGAGTAGAGATTTTATAATATTAGATCCGTGATAACTAATCATTGTCAACCAGCTACTGATAGAAATTGACCGCTGAGGCGCGCGGAGCGGCTGTCTGTGATCAAAGATCGAGAGTAGAGATTTTATAATATTAGATCCGTGATAACTAATCATTGTCAACCAGCTACTGTTAGACTGTGACACTGTTCGAACATTTGATGATACTGTAATTTAAAATTAAGGAAATACAACAAAGATCTCTCATTTTTGGAAAGCTCTGACATCAGCACTTCTAGCACAGCTCCTATTAGCACTTCCAGATCACATATCAAGTCAATCTATATATCAATCGATAGATAATTTTCTCCTCTATTTTATATCTGTTATTCTAGCGCGCGAAGCGCGCTAGTCCCCCTTTCATACTAAATTTTACTATGGTGTCTGTCTGTCTGTCTTTCCGGATCGATATCTCTCTTCAAAACCGATCCTAATTGTTGAATTTTTCAAAAAAGTTTTCTCTTATACTAATATCGCAAAATTCCAAATATCTCGTCAATAGCGATCTCCTGATCATAGTTATCACCTAATCTCTTAACTATGGAGAAAAATTTCAAAATACTTCAATTAGAACCAAATTTGGAGAGTAGGTGAATCGACCTAGAAAAAGTCGATAGCCGCGATACCAGCTGCCTGTGACCTCATCTTCATGCCCAAATAGGCGAATGTACCCAAAATGCACCAAAAATTCATGATCTTCGATTTCTATAAAAATTGAATAGAAGAAAGATTACGTATAATAGATTATAGAAACTGGTTTCTTTTTTGAAAAGTCACCAAATATGGCGAATATGATCGACTTTTCGTACAGACGAGATAGAGGGTCCAATTTGTAAACTTAAGCTTTTATGGGCAAAAAAGCCCTTCTGTCAAAGTTTCAGATCGATCGGACTTTGTCTTCATACAGTATTAGACATTTTCTGAGCGCGCGTTACTTGCTGGGCTCGCGCCCACCGGATTGCTCGCTGCCAGCCGCCAGGTCAAATGATCGATATCGAATAGTTGGCATTCGCAATCACTGACCCATATCCACTCAGTTGTGTCTTTTTTGATAGGATTATGTCTATATATAACAATAATGGATTGAGTCAGTTGAAAAAAAGACAAAATTTGTAGCTTCAACTAATAATTTCCACGAAACGACGAGTTTGAGGTTCTAAAAGACAAGGAAAGTGTTTCATGACAAGTTCAGTCAATATATTATGTTTTGTGAAGATCAATCCAATTTTAAACTCTATCAAGTTACTTCAGACATGCGCACAACGAGTTAGGGCGCGCCAGCCGGCTTATTTTCTTTCAGCTGTGTCATCTCGAAGTCATTGTAGACGTGATATAGAAATATGGACTGTTTTCTTTTTGTTAGTTGAAACTACATAGGTTTTGAGTTCATTACTTGAACAAATTGAGCCTGAAATTCCGCTTATTGATGCAGTACAGTGTCGAGTGGAAGTGAGGTGAGGTGAGAATCGAGTTCACCTTACATGTCATTTGGCAAGCACAGGCGGTCGAATTATATTTTTTAGAACGTAAGAGATTAGACAGCAGGAAGAGTAGACAGTAGACAGAAGAGAGTAGTATTAAAAAGTTGTTTTCACATAATTGTCTTTTGAAAGTGGCAGTGACTGCTGCAGACGTGAGAGTAGAAGAGTAGATAAAAGGTGCCATAGTACTGTCTCTAGAAAATTGTTGTCACCGATGCGGTGATGTGAGAATAGACAAGAAAAAGACAGAGAGACAGAAAGAGAGAGAGAGAGAGAGAGAGAGAGAGAGAGAGAGAGAGAGGAGGGAGAGTAGACATAACTGTCTATTGAAAGTGGCAGTGACTGCTGCAGACGTGAGAGTAGAAAAGTAGATAAAAGGTGTCATAGTACTGTCTCTAGATAATTGTTGTCACCGATGCAGAGACGTGAGACAAGAAAAAGACAGAGAGAGAGAGAAGAGAGAGAAGAGAGACACTGTATATTGAAAGTGGCAGTGACTGCTGCAGACGTGAGAGTAGAAGAGTAGATAAAAGGTGCCATAGTACTGTCTCTAGAAAATTGTTGTCACCGATGCGGTGATGTGAGAATAGACAAGAAAAAGACAGAGAGACAGAAAGAGAGAGAGAGAGAGAGAGAGAGAGAGAGAGAGGGAGAGTAGACATAACTGTCTATTGAAAGTGGCAGTGACTGCTGCAGACGTGAGAGTAGAAAAGTAGATAAAAGGTGTCATAGTACTGTCTCTAGATAATTGTTGTCACCGATGCAGAGACGTGAGACAAGAAAAAGACAGAGAGAGAGAGAGAGAGAGAGAGAGAGAGAGAGAGAGAGAGAGAGAAGAGAGACACTGTATATTGAAAGTGGCAGTGACTGCTGCAGACGTGAGAGTAGAAGAGTAGATAAAGAGGTGTCATAGTACTGTGACTAGATAATTGTTGTCACCGATGCAGAGACGTGAGAATAGACAAGAGAGTGAGAGAGAGAGAGAGAGAGAAGGAAGAGAAAGAGAGAGAGAGAAGAGAGAGAGAGAAGAAGAGAAGAGGGAGAGTAGACATAACTGTCTATTTAAAGTCGCAGTGAATGCTGCAGAGGTGAGAGTAGAAGAGTAGATAAAATGTGCTATAGTACTGTCTCTAGACAATTGTTGTCACCGATGCAAAGACGTGAGAAAAGACAAGAGAGTGAGAGAGAGAAAAATAGAAGGAAGAGAAAGAGAGAGAGAGAGAGAGAGAGAGAGAGAGAAGATAGGAGAGAGGAAGGAGAGGAAATATAACTGTCTCTCCATAGTCGCAGTGACTGCTGCAGACGTGAGAGTAGAAGAGTAGACAGAAGGTGCCATAGTACTGTCTCTAGAAGTTTGTTGTCACCGCTGCGGAGACGTGAGAATAGAGATAAAAAATAGTGAAAAAGAGAGAGACGGAGGTGGAGAGAGGAAGGAGAGTAGAGAGGGAGAGAGAGAGAGGGATAGAGAGAGAGGGGGAGAGAGAGGTAGGGGAGAGATATGGGGGAAGAGGAAGTAATGAGTTGAAAATAGAGAAAACTAGAAAGAAAACAGAAGAAAAAAGGAGGTGAGAGATAGTTGAAACAGACAGAACTTGAAAGAGATACATGTTTCTACGCAAAAAGCAACTATTTTTCTATTTTGTATATTTTTGTATCTTGTATGCCTAGTGCGGAGGCGCGCGACAGCGCGCCGGAGCGCTAGTCCCCCTTGCATACTAATATTTACTATGGTGTCTGTCTGTCCTTCTTTCCGGAAGGTTATCTTTCTTCAAAATCAGTATTATCACTTCACTCCTTCTAAAAAGTTTCTTCAAAACCCCAGTACGCAAAATTCCAAATATCTCGTCAATAGCGATCTCCTAATCATAGTTATCACCTAATCTCTTAACTATGGAGAAAAATTTCAAAATACTTCGATTAGAACCAAATTTGGAGAGTAGGTGAATCGACCTAGAAAAAGTCGATAGCCGCGATACCAGCTGCCTGTGACCTCATCTTCATGCCCAAATAAGCGAATGTACCCAAAATGCACCCAAAATTCATGATCTTCGATTTCTATAAAAATTGAATAGAAGAAAGATTACGTACAATAGATCATAGAAACTGGTTTCATTTTTTGAAAAGTCACCAACTATGGCAAATATGATCGACTTTTCGTACAGACGAGATAGAGTGTCCAATTTGTGAACTTAAGCTTTCATGGGCAAAAAAGCCCTTCTGTCAAAATTTCAGATCGATCGGACTTCGCCTTCATACCGTATTAGACATTTTCTGAGCGCGCGTTATTTGCTGGGGTCGCGCCCACCGGCTTGCTCGCTACCAGCCGCCAGGTCAACCGATCGATAACGAATAGTTGGTATTCGCAATCACTGACCCATATCCACTCAGTTGTGTCTTTTTTGATAGGAATATGTCTAAATATAACAAGAATGAATTGAGTCAGTGGAAAAAGACAAAAATTTATATCTTCAACGAATAACTTTGACAAAACGAAACGTTGAAGATTGAAAGTTAAGTAAAATGTTTCTAGACGTCAATAGATAGTGTTTTCTAACGATCAAATCAACCTCAAACTGTTTCAAACTCCTTCACACGTACGCACAACGTGTTAGGGCGCGCCAGCCGGCTTCTTTTCTCGAAGTCATTGTAGACGTAATATAGAACTGTGTACTGTATATTTTTTTCAGTTGAAAGTAAGTTTTGAGTTTATCACCTGTACTCTTGTACATATTCAGCCTGAAATTCCGCTGTTCGATGCAGTACAGTGTCGAGTGGAAGTGAGGTGAGTTGAGAATTGAGTTCACCTTACATGTCATTTGGCAAGCACAGGCGATCAAATTATATTTTCAGAACGTGAGAGAGTAGACAGTAGGGAAAGAAGACAGTAGATAAGAGATTAGTACTTTCTGTTAAAAAGTTTTTACATAACTGTCTCTCGAAAGTCGCAGTGACTACTGCAGATGTGAGAATAGAAGAGTAGACAGTTTTTTGAAAAGTCACCAACTATGGCAAATATGATCGACTTTTCGTACAGACGAGATAGAGTGTCCAATTTGTGAACTTAAGCTTTCATGGGCAAAAAAGCCCTTCTGTCAAAATTTCAGATCGATCGGACTTCGCCTTCATACCGTATTAGACATTTTCTGAGCGCGCGTTACTTGCTGGGGTCGCGCCCACCGGCTTGCTCGCTACCAGCCGCCAGGTCAACCGATCGATAACGAATAGTTGGTATTCGCAAGCACTGACCCATATCCACTCAGTTGTGTCTTTTTTTGATAGGAATATGTCTAAATATAACAAGATTGAATTGAGTCAGTGGAAAAAGACAAAAATTTATATCTTCAACGAATAACTTTGACAAAACGAAACGTTGAAGATTGAAAGTTAAGTAAAATGTTTCTAGACGTCAATAGATAGTGTTTTCTAACGATCAAATCAACCTCAAACTGTTTCAAACTCCTTCACACGTACGCACAACGTGTTAGGGCGCGCCAGCCGGCTTCTTTTTTCGAAGTCATTGTAGACGTAATATAGAACTGTGTACTGTATATTTTTTCAGTTGAAAGTAAGTTTTGAGTTTATCACCTGTACTCTTGTACATATTCAGCCTGAAATTCCGCTGTTCGATGCAGTACAGTGTCGAGTGGAAGTGAGGTGAGGTGAGAATTGAGTTCACCTTACATGTCATTTGGCAAGCACAGGCGATCAAATTATATTTTCAGAACGTGAGAGAGTAGACAGTAGGGAAAGAAGACAGTAGATAAGAGATTAGTACTTTCTGTTAAAAAGTTTTTACATAACTGTCTCTCGAAAGTCGCAGTGACTACTGCAGATGTGAGAATAGAAGATTAGACAGTTTTTTGAAAAGTCACCAACTATGGCAAATATGATCGACTTTTCGTACAGACGAGATAGAGTGTCCAATTTGTGAACTTAAGCTTTCATGGGCAAAAAAGCCCTTCTGTCAAAATTTCAGATCGATCGGACTTCGCCTTCATACCGTATTAGACATTTTCTGAGCGCGCGTTACTTGCTGGGGTCGCGCCCACCGGCTTGCTCGCTACCAGCCGCCAGGTCAACCGATCGATAACGAATAGTTGGTATTCGCAATCACTGACCCATATCCACTCAGTTGTGTCTTTTTTTGATAGGAATATGTCTAAATATAACAAGATTGAATTGAGTCAGTGGAAAAAGACAAAAATTTATATCTTCAACGAATAACTTTGACAAAACGAAACGTTGAAGATTGAAAGTTAAGTAAAATGTTTCTAGACGTCAATAGATAGTGTTTTCTAACGATCAAATCAACCTCAAACTGTTTCAAACTCCTTCACACGTACGCACAACGTGTTAGGGCGCGCCAGCCGGCTTCTTTTTTCGAAGTCATTGTAGACGTAATATAGAACTGTGTACTGTATATTTTTTCAGTTGAAAGTAAGTTTTGAGTTTATCACCTGTACTCTTGTACATATTCAGCCTGAAATTCCGCTGTTCGATGCAGTACAGTGTCGAGTGGAAGTGAGGTGAGGTGAGAATTGAGTTCACCTTACATGTCATTTGGCAAGCACAGGCGATCAAATTATATTTTCAGAACGTGAGAGAGTAGACAGTAGGGAAAGAAGACAGTAGATAAGAGATTAGTACTTTCTGTTAAAAAGTTTTTACATAACTGTCTCTCGAAAGTCGCAGTGACTACTGCAGATGTGAGAATAGAAGAGTAGACAGTTTTTTGAAAAGTCACCAACTATGGCAAATATGATCGACTTTTCGTACAGACGAGATAGAGTGTCCAATTTGTGAACTTAAGCTTTCATGGGCAAAAAAGCCCTTCTGTCAAAATTTCAGATCGATCGGACTTCGCCTTCATACCGTATTAGACATTTTCTGAGCGCGCGTTACTTGCTGGGGTCGCGCCCACCGGCTTGCTCGCTACCAGCCGCCAGGTCAACCGATCGATAACGAATAGTTGGTATTCGCAATCACTGACCCATATCCACTCAGTTGTGTCTTTTTTTGATAGGAATATGTCTAAATATAACAAGATTGAATTGAGTCAGTGGAAAAAGACAAAAATTTATATCTTCAACGAATAACTTTGACAAAACGAAACGTTGAAGATTGAAAGTTAAGTAAAATGTTTCTAGACGTCAATAGATAGTGTTTTCTAACGATCAAATCAACCTCAAACTGTTTCAAACTCCTTCACACGTACGCACAACGTGTTAGGGCGCGCCAGCCGGCTTCTTTTTTCGAAGTCATTGTAGACGTAATATAGAACTGTGTACTGTATATTTTTTCAGTTGAAAGTAAGTTTTGAGTTTATCACCTGTACTCTTGTACATATTCAGCCTGAAATTCCGCTGTTCGATGCAGTACAGTGTCGAGTGGAAGTGAGGTGAGGTGAGAATTGAGTTCACCTTACATGTCATTTGGCAAGCACAGGCGATCAAATTATATTTTCAGAACGTGAGAGAGTAGACAGTAGGGAAAGAAGACAGTAGATAAGAGATTAGTACTTTCTGTTAAAAAGTTTTTACATAACTGTCTCTCGAAAGTCGCAGTGACTACTGCAGATGTGAGAATAGAAGAGTAGACAGAAGGTGCCATAGTACTGTCTCTAGAAAGTTGTTGTCACCGATGCAGAGACGTGAGAATAGACAAGAGAAAGACAGAGGAAGAGAGAGAGAGAGAGAGAGAGAGAGAGAGAAAGAGAAAGAGAGAAAGAGAGAGAGAGAGAGGAGGGAGGAGAAGGTGGGAAGAGAGAGAGAGTAGGCATAACTGTCTCTCGAAAGTCGCAGTGACTGCTGCAGACGTGAGAGTAGAAGAGTAGACAGAGGGTAACATAGTACTTTTTACTTTTTCTAGAATGTTGTTGTCACCGCTGCGAAGACGTGAGATTGGACAAGAGAGAGAGAGAGAGAGAGAGAGAGAGAGAGAGAGAGAGAGAGAAAGAGAGAGAGAGAGAGAGAGAGAGAGAGAGAGAGAGAGAGGACGATGAGAAAGGAGGGAGAAAGGAGGGAGAATAGGCATAACTGTCTCTCCATAGTCGCAGTGACTGCTGTAGACGTGAGAGTAGAAGAGTAGACAGAAGGTGCCATAGTACTGTCTCTAGAAAATTGTTGTCACCGATGCGGAGACGTGAGAATAGACAAGAGAGAGAAAGATGGTGAGAGAGAGAGAGAAGGTAGGAGAAAGAAAAAAGGAGAGAGAAGGGAGAGTAGACAAAACTGTCTTTCGAAAATCGCAGTGATAGTGATTACTGCAGATGTGAAAGTAAGAGTGGAAAAGGTGACGAAAGGTGGAAGTAGACAGAAGAAAACATAGTAATGTCTCTAGAAAGTTTGTGTCACATTGAAAGAAAATGATGCAGTAGACAAACAAGAGCATATGTAGTATTAGTATTGTCTCTAGAAAGTTGACAGAGTAGACAATAGAGAATCTATTGTCTACTCTGTCAACATAATACTGTTTCTAGAGAACATAATACTGAGAGAGAAAGAGAAAGAGAGAAAGAGATAGGGAGACAGTGGTAGAGGGAGAAGAGAGAGAGGAGAGATAGGGGAAAGTAGAACTGTGTCGAGGGCAGAGAGAGAGAGAGAAAGAGAGAAAGAGAGAGAGAAAGAGAGAGAGAGGGGCGGGGGGGGAAGGAGGAGGGAGATAGGATGGAAAGTAGACGGAACAGTGTAGAGGAGAAAGAGATGTGGCGGTGTACATCTGTGAAACATGAAATAGGTGAAAAAGAAGTAGGAGAGATAGTTAGAAAAGACAAAAAATTAAGCTACATATACAAACTACAAAGAACTTGAACATTTCAACTACAACCCTTGCGTGTATAGTTCTATGCTCGCAATAAGTTGCGCGCGGTGGGGAAGACGGAGAGTCAGCGCTTGGCAATAGCGCGCAAAACAAGAGAGACGGTTATGGCACCGTATTTCGAAATGCAAGCGAGGTAGATCGAAAACTATCGCTCTGGCGCAGAGTATATGTTACTTCGCAAGAGGAGAGCAATCAACTATCAAACATGCAAGACGAACTATTCTTCTATTTTCTTTTTCGTATACCTAGTGCGTAGGCGCGCGACAGCGCGCCGGAGCGCTAGTCGCCTTTTCTACTAAAATGTCCTATTGTCTCTGTCCGTCATTCCAGAGTCATAACTAGCTTCAAACTCAACCGATTCACATTAAACTTGGTAGAAAGTTGTATTCTTTTGCAAGGACGACGACAAAATTCAGGCACCTCTCAACTCCTCCTCTACGTCCATATTTGGTCAAAAAACCACCAAAAATGGTCACTTTTGCACTTTTTCTTGTGTGTCCGCGGGCATAACTCCGTTTCTACCGAACCGATTTGCGTCAAACTTTGCGAAAAGTTTACATAGTACTTCAGGATGCAGTCCACTTTGTGTATACTCTCCAATTACACTCATTGCCTATATTTGGTAGAAAAACCTCAAAATTCGCCGATTTTGGTGCTGTCCGCTGCAAAAGCTTCTCACCTAAGAAACAGTTTCGCTTCTTGTTCTGTAATTACTTTCAACAAATAGTTCTGTCACTAACCTGCAAGTTTCATCATCATTGGTTACGTTGTAAGGCAAATATAGCCAAATTAGCAAGAGCCGCGCGCGCGCTCTCGCCTCACTTTTGCGATTTTTAGTATTTCCGCGGTCATAACTCGATTCATACAGAACCAGTTTGCATGAAACTCATAAGATAGTTGAGTTTACGTCTTCTGATGCAGTACACTTTGTGACAGTTCTCAATTTTGCTTTCATTACCTCTATTTATGGTCGAAAACCACCAAAAATAGACACTTTTGCACCTTTTCTTGTGTGTCCACGGGCATATCTCCGTTTTTACTTGACCGATTTGCGTGATGTTTTTCAGAAAGTTTACATATTACTTCAGGACGCAGTCCACTTCGTGATTACTCTCCAATTACACTCATTGCCTATAATTCGAAGAAAAACGACGAAAGTAATCGATTTTGTTGCTGATCGCAGCGAACGTGTCTCATCTAAGAAACATCTTAGCTTCATTTTCCGTAAATACGTTCAACAAATAGTTTCAACAAAAAGAGCGTACCTGCAAAATTCAGCGTTATTGGTTACGGTGTGAGGAACATATTGTCCAATTATCAAAAGATGCGCGCGCCCTCGCATTTCTTTTGCGATTTTGATTAGTTCCGCGTTCATGACTTGATTCATACTAAACCAATTTGTATGAAACTTTGCAGATAGTTGAGTTTACGTCCTCGGCTGTAGTCCACGTCCTCAATTTTGCTTTCAGTATCCGGTTAAAAAAACATCAAAATCTCGCTGTCCGGCAGCGAAAGCTCCATGTCCAAGCAAAAGTTTTACTGAGGAAGAGGGAAAAAAGGAAGAGTTAGATAAAAAAGGGAAGGGAGAGATAGAGAGAGACAGAGAGAGAAAGAGAGAGAGAGAATGCGAGAATAAAAGAGGGCGAGAGGTTGCAGTAGCAAAGCTCTCTGTTTTCGTAGCATTATAACTAAAAGAAATACGAGGAGAAAGAGAGAGAAAGAAAGAGAAAAGAGAGAGAGAGAGCAGAGAAAGAGAGAGAGGAAGCAGAGAGAGAGAGAGAGAGAGAGAGAGAGAGAGAGAGAGGGGGAGATGAGAGAGAGAGTTTTCATAGGCAAAAGTAAGTATAGTTCAGAAAAAAATGTATAATGATTATCATTGATCTATGTATTCATAGATATTGATAGCGGGAGCGCGCGGCACCGTGCGGGTTCTCTTTCTGTATGCGCGAGGACATTCAAATTCAAAAATATACATAGCCACGTCCTCAATTTTGCTTTCAGTATCCGGTTAAAAAAAACATCAAAATCTCGCTGTCCGGCAGCGAAAGCTCCATGTCCAAGCAAAAGTTTTACTGAGGAAGAGGGAAAAAAGGAAGAGTTAGATAAAAAAGGGAAGGGAGAGATAGAGAGAGACAGAGAGAGAAAGAGAGAGAGAGAATGCGAGAATAAAAGAGGGCGAGAGGTTGCAGTAGCAAAGCTCTCTGTTTTCGTAGCATTATAACTAAAAGAAATACGAGGAGAAAGAGAGAGAAAGAAAGAGAAAAGAGAGAGAGAGAGAGAGCAGAGAAAGAGAGAGAGGAAGCAGAGAGAGAGAGAGAGAGAGAGGGGGAGATGAGAGAGAGAGTTTTCATAGGCAAAAGTAAGTATAGTTCAGAAAAAAATGTATAATGATTATCATTGATCTATGTATTCATAGATATTGATAGCGGGAGCGCGCGGCACCGTGCGGGTTCTCTTTCTGTATGCGCGAGGACATTCAAATTCAAAAATATACATAGGTCTACTGACTTGTACAACAGAGGTACGCGGCAGCTAACCAAAGCACTTGCAGACCAGGTATTATTATTATTGCATCGCCTCTAGACCACATTATCAGTGCAATCAATACATCAATCGACTAATCTTCTCTACTTTAATAACCAGTTTCACTCAAAATGTTATAAAATTGTAAAATAAAAAACACAGTATTATTGATCATAACAAAAACTTGAGTTTCTATTCTATTCTATGAGTTTCTATTCTATTCTTCTTATTTTCATGATCTAGCGCGGAGGCGCGCGTCAGCGCGCCGGAGCGCTAGTCCCCCTTTCATACTAAATTTTACTATGGTGTCTGTCTGTCTGTCTTTCCGGATCGATATCTCTCTTCAAAACCGATCCTAATTGTTGAATTTTTCAAAAAAGTTTTCTCTTATACTAATATCGCAAAATTCCAAATATCTCGTCAATAGCGATCTCCTGATCATAGTTATCACCTAATCTCTTAACTATGGAGAAAAATTTCAAAATACTTCAATTAGAACCAAATTTGGAGAGTAGGTGAATCGACCTAGAAAAAGTCGATAGCCGCGATACCAGCTGCCTGTGACCTCATCTTCATGCCCAAATAGGCGAATGTACCCAAAATGCACCAAAAATTCATGATCTTCGATTTCTATAAAAATTGAATAGAAGAAAGATTACGTATAATAGATTATAGAAACTGGTTTCTTTTTTGAAAAGTCACCAAATATGGCGAATATGATCGACTTTTCGTACAGACGAGATAGAGGGTCCAATTTGTAAACTTAAGCTTTTATGGGCAAAAAAGCCCTTCTGTCAAAGTTTCAGATCGATCGGACTTTGTCTTCATACAGTATTAGACATTTTCTGAGCGCGCGTTACTTGCTGGGCTCGCGCCCACCGGATTGCTCGCTGCCAGCCGCCAGGTCAAATGATCGATATCGAATAGTTGGCATTCGCAATCACTGACCCATATCCACTCAGTTGTGTCTTTTTTGATAGGATTATGTCTATATATAACAATAATGGATTGAGTCAGTTGAAAAAAAGACAAAATTTGTAGCTTCAACTAATAATTTCCACGAAACGACGAGTTTGAGGTTCTAAAAGACAAGGAAAGTGTTTCATGACAAGTTCAGTCAATATACTGTCCCGATCACAAGCTTTGACCATTCGGCCGTGACGTCACGGCCCGGGCCGTGACATAGCGTGACATTGATTATATATCGTTATCTGATTTAACTAAAAATAAACCACTAACACCAATAAATTCAGCATGCATGATTTGCCCGGAATGCACATTTCAATCTCCATTTTCATCATTCAAATTGACACCCGGGTGTCCATGTGAGAAACACGATTCAGCTTGAAAAGAAGCCGCTGTGATTGAAGTCACATTGAATATAGATAAACAAACTTCTGGATTTATACCTATCTATATATTGTTGATCTGTATATTAAATATCATAGTAAAGTTCATTTCATTCATCGAGATATTTCGATGCAAAGTGGCTGTTTCAATTTGACATCTTTCGATCCGTACATATTTCACTGGCTCAATGACGTCCGATCGAAATGGGAACTGCACCACTGAACAGCCCATGTTTCACTCCATCATATTATAATGTTGTTTCAGCTTTTCGTTTTCATGATTTCCGCTATGTTTTCACACTCGAGTCTTGTTTCGAGAACCCGGTGCGAGAGGGGAGGGGGCGGGGCGTAGAGGAGTCGCGTCTCTCTGGCTGTGCCCTGCCACAGGCGGGCGAGACTGCGACTCGATAAAATATCTGACTTCCCCACTTTAACTTCATGAATTCAAAATTTATCGCTCTGAAATTGTTCTCAGTTTGTCACAAACATTAAGAGCTTCAAAAAGAGGTCTCATAAGAACACAAGCAACTAACACCATGAAGTCCACGCTTTCAGACCAGTCTCGTTTGCGCACAGCGTTATTTGAGAAACCAGCTACGATTTTTGTTGCACTGTTTTTGTCTCGTTGAGACAAGTAAAATGACATCTTATTTTTGAAGTTTGGACCATTTTGAACACATCCAGGAATTGCCAACCGGACTAATTGCCAGTTAAAGATGAGTGAATGCGCAAATCTACCTTCAACTCCCTCTTTTATGGCACTTTCCCTTTGGCAAAATGTCGGGTCTTGGCATCAAACCACGCCGCCACACAGTCACTCATCTTGAACTGGTACTAAGTCAGGGTGGCATTTCCTGGATGTGTTCAAAATGGTCCAAATTTCAAAAATAAGATGCCATTTTACTTGTCTCAACGAGACAAAAACAGTGCAATAAAAATCTTCGCTGATTTTAAAAACACGCCACCATGGTTTTGTGAGTACAGTACCCATGTGAGAGCGGGGCGAAGGGAGGCATGACGTGGCTTGATGCCAAGACCCGACATTTTGCCAAAGGGAAAGTGCCATAAAAGAGGGAGTTGAAGGTAGATTTGCGCATTCACTTATCTTTAACTGGCAATTAGTCCGGGTGGCAATTCCTGGATGTGTTCAAAATGGTCCAAATTTCAAAAATAAGATGCCATTTTACTTGTCTCAACGAGACAAAAACAGTGCAATAAAAATCTTCGCTGATTTTAAAAACACGCCACCATGGTTTTGTGAGTACAGTACCCATGTGAGAGCGGGGCGAAGGGAGGCATGACGTGGCTTGATGCCAAGACCCGACATTTTGCCAAAGGGAAAGTGCCATAAAAGAGGGAGTTGAAGGTAGATTTGCGCATTCACTTATCTTTAACTGGCAATTAGTCCGGGTGGCAATTCCTGGATGTGTTCAAAATGGTCCAAATTTCAAAAATAAGATGTCATTTTACTTGTCTCAACGAGACAAAAACAGTGCAACAAAAATCGTAGCTGGTTTCTCAAATAACGCCGTGCGCAAACGAGACTAGTCTGAAAGCGTGGACTTCATGGTGTTAGTTGCTTATATTCTTATGAGACCTCTTTTTGAAGCTCTAAATCTTTGTGACAAACTGATAACAATTGCAGATTGATAAATTTTGAATTCATGAAGTTAAAGTGGGGAAGTCAGATATGTTATCGCGTCGCAGTCTCGCCCGCCTGTGGCAGGGCACAGCCAGAGAGACGCGACTCCTCTACGCCCCGCCCCCTCCCCTCTCGCACCGGGTTCTCGAAACAAGACTCGAGTGTGAAATATAGCGAAAATCATGAAAACGAAAAGCTGAAACAACATTATAATAAGATGGAGTGAAACATGGGCTGTTCAGTGGTGCAGTTCCCAATTCGATTGGACGTCATTGAGCCAGTGAAATATGTATGGATCGAAAGATGTCAATTTGAAACAGCCACTTTGCATCGAAATATCTCGATGAATGAAATAAACTTTACTATGATATTTTGTATACAGATCAACAATATATAGATAAGGTATAAATCCAGAAGTTTGTTTATCTATACTTAATGTGACTTCAATCATAGCGGCTTCTTTTCAAGCTGAATTGTGTTTCTCACATGGACACCCGGGTGTCAATTTGAATGATGAAAATGGGATTGAAATGTGCATTCCGGGCAAATCATGCATGCTGAATTTATTGGTGTTATTGGTTTATTTTTAGTTTGATCAGATAACGATATATAATCAATGTCACGCTATGTCACGGCCCGGGCCGTGACGTCACGGCCGAATGGTCAAAGCTTGTGATCGGGACAGTATTATGTTTTGTGAAGATCAATCCAATTTTAAACTCTATCAAGTTACTTCAGACATGCGCACAACGAGTTAGGGCGCGCCAGCCGGCTTATTTTCTTTCAGCTGTGTCATCTCGAAGTCATTGTAGACGTGATATAGAAATATGGACTGTTTTCTTTTTGTTAGTTGAAACTACATAGGTTTTGAGTTCATTACTTGAACAAATTGAGCCTGAAATTCCGCTTATTGATGCAGTACAGTGTCGAGTGGAAGTGAGGTGAGGTGAGAATCGAGTTCACCTTACATGTCATTTGGCAAGCACAGGCGGTCGAATTATATTTTTTAGAACGTAAGAGATTAGACAGCAGGAAGAGTAGACAGTAGACAGAAGAGAGTAGTATTAAAAAGTTGTTTTCACATAATTGTCTTTTGAAAGTGGCAGTGACTGCTGCAGACGTGAGAGTAGAAGAGTAGATAAAAGGTGCCATAGTACTGTCTCTAGAAAATTGTTGTCACCGATGCGGTGATGTGAGAATAGACAAGAAAAAGACAGAGAGACAGAAAGAGAGAGAGAGAGAGAGAGAGAGAGAGAGAGAGAGAGAGAGAGAGAGGAGGGAGAGTAGACATAACTGTCTATTGAAAGTGGCAGTGACTGCTGCAGACGTGAGAGTAGAAAAGTAGATAAAAGGTGTCATAGTACTGTCTCTAGATAATTGTTGTCACCGATGCAGAGACGTGAGACAAGAAAAAGACAGAGAGAGAGAGAAGAGAGAGAAGAGAGACACTGTATATTGAAAGTGGCAGTGACTGCTGCAGACGTGAGAGTAGAAGAGTAGATAAAAGGTGCCATAGTACTGTCTCTAGAAAATTGTTGTCACCGATGCGGTGATGTGAGAATAGACAAGAAAAAGACAGAGAGACAGAAAGAGAGAGAGAGAGAGAGAGAGAGAGAGAGAGAGGAGGGAGAGTAGACATAACTGTCTATTGAAAGTGGCAGTGACTGCTGCAGACGTGAGAGTAGAAAAGTAGATAAAAGGTGTCATAGTACTGTCTCTAGATAATTGTTGTCACCGATGCAGAGACGTGAGACAAGAAAAAGACAGAGAGAGAGAGAGAGAGAGAGAGAGAGAGAGAGAGAAGAGAGAGAAGAGAGACACTGTATATTGAAAGTGGCAGTGACTGCTGCAGACGTGAGAGTAGAAGAGTAGATAAAGAGGTGTCATAGTACTGTGACTAGATAATTGTTGTCACCGATGCAGAGACGTGAGAATAGACAAGAGAGTGAGAGAGAGAGAGAGAGAAGGAAGAGAAAGAGAGAGAGAGAAGAGAGAGAGAGAAGAAGAGAAGAGGGAGAGTAGACATAACTGTCTATTTAAAGTCGCAGTGAATGCTGCAGAGGTGAGAGTAGAAGAGTAGATAAAATGTGCTATAGTACTGTCTCTAGACAATTGTTGTCACCGATGCAAAGACGTGAGAAAAGACAAGAGAGTGAGAGAGAGAAAAATAGAAGGAAGAGAAAGAGAGAGAGAGAGAGAGAGAGAGAGAGAAGATAGGAGAGAGGAAGGAGAGGAAATATAACTGTCTCTCCATAGTCGCAGTGACTGCTGCAGACGTGAGAGTAGAAGAGTAGACAGAAGGTGCCATAGTACTGTCTCTAGAAGTTTGTTGTCACCGCTGCGGAGACGTGAGAATAGAGATAAAAAATAGTGAAAAAGAGAGAGACGGAGGTGGAGAGAGGAAGGAGAGTAGAGAGGGAGAGAGAGAGAGGGATAGAGAGAGAGGGGGAGAGAGAGGTAGGGGAGAGATATGGGGGAAGAGGAAGTAATGAGTTGAAAATAGAGAAAACTAGAAAGAAAACAGAAGAAAAAAGGAGGTGAGAGATAGTTGAAACAGACAGAACTTGAAAGAGATACATGTTTCTACGCAAAAAGCAACTATTTTTCTATTTTGTATATTTTTGTATCTTGTATGCCTAGTGCGGAGGCGCGCGACAGCGCGCCGGAGCGCTAGTCCCCCATTGAGACTAATATTTACTATGGTGTCTGTCTGTCTGTCCGTCCTTCCGGAGAGATATCTCTTTTCAAAGTCTACTCTAACTACTAAATTTTTCTAGAAAGTTTCTTCAATATCTGAGAACGCAAAATTCCAAATATCTCGTCAATAGCGATCTTCTGATCATAGTTATCACCTAATCTCTTAACTATGGAGAAAATTTTCAAAATACTTCAAATCGAACGAAACTTGGAGGGTAGGTGAATCGACCTAGAAAAAATCGATAGCCGCAATACTAGCTGAGTGTGACCTCATCTTCATGCCCAAATAGGTGAATGTACCCAAATTGCACCCAAAATTCATGATCTTCGATTTCTATAAAAATTGAATAGATGACAGATTACGTGAAATAGAGTATAAAAATTTGTTTCACTTTAGGAAAAGTCGCGAATGAAAGCCAATATGATCGACTTTTCGTACAGGCAATATAGAGTGTCCAATTTGTAAACTTAAGCTTTTATGGGCATATAAGAACTACTGTCAAAATTTCAGAACGATCGGACTTTGTCTTCATATGATATTAGATCACTTTTGAGTGCGCGCTACTTGCTGGGGTCGCGCCCTCCGGGTTGCTCGCTACCAGCCGCGAGGTCAACAGATCAATACCAATTAGTTGGCATTCGCAATTACTGACCCATATCCACATAGTGGTGCGTTTGTTCAATAGAAACACGTGTACATATTGTCAATACTAGATTGATTCTGTTGAAAAAGACAAAGTTTCTAGCTTCAACGCAAAACTTCAACGAAACGAACAGTTGAAGACTGGGAAAGACAAGGAAAGTTTTGCAAGACGAGTTCAGTCGTTAAATAATGGTTTGTAAAGATCACACAAACTTCAAACTTTATCAAATCACTTTAAACATGCTCACAACAGCGCGCCCACCGGCTTATTTTCTCTCAGCCGTGACAACGAGGTCATTGTATGTGTATGATAGAAATACGAATTGAAAACAGTGACCGATCGGGTACATAATGTTGTAGAAAACACTTTCATTGTCATCCTCTTTCAATACTACTTCTACAGCAAGCGCAGATTATGCGAGGGGCGTGCCAGCCGGCGTGCTTTCTGTCAGCCGTCGCATGAAAAGGTCACTGCATTGTAGACATATATTTCTTCTTCTTTTTTTGTTAATAGAACAATGTTTTATCGAGACTGTTATGCTCTCGTTATTACTGGAAAACGCGTTGTCTTTTGAGCAGTTCAGTAAAGAATGGAAAGGAGGTGAGGTGAGCATCTGCAAGACTCATTCCAAATTACGACGGCTGTGATTAAAGAATGAATGATATCTGTAATTGATGTTGAGTCATAATTTTTTTACATGAATTGCTACCCTTTTTAATTTAATAGAACTAGACAGAAGAAAGCATACAACTGCTTCTAGAAAAGTGATGTGATCGATGCAGAGACGTGAGAGTAGACAGAAGAGAGCATACAACTGTTTCTAGAAAAGTGACTTGATCGATGCAGAGACGTGAGAGTAGACAGAAAAGAGCATACAACTGTTTCTAGAAAAGTGATGTGGTCGATGCAGAGACGTTAGAGTAGACAGAAGAGAGCACACAACTGTTTCTAGAAAAAATGATGTGATCGATGCAGAGACGTGAGAGTAGACAGAAGAGAGCATATAACTGTTTCTAGAAAAGTGATGTGATCGATGCAGAGACGTGAGAGTAGACAGAAGAGAGCATACAAATGTTTCTAGAAAAGTGATTTGATCGATGCAGAGACGTGAGAGTAGACAGAAGAGAGCATATAACTGTTTCTAGAAAAGTGATGTGATCGATGCAGAGACGTGAGAGTAGACAGAAGAGAGCATACAAATGTTTCTAGAAAAGTGATTTGATCGATGCAGAGACGTGAGAGTAGACAGAAGAGAGCATATAACTGTTTCTAGAAAAGTGATGTGGTCGATGCAGAGACGTGAGAGTAGACAGAAGAGAGCATACAACTGTTTCTAGAAAAGTGACTTGATCGATGCAGAGACGTGAGAGTAGACAGAAGAGAGCATACAACTGTTTCTAGAAAAGTGATGTGATCGATGCAGAGACGTGAGAGTAGACAGAAGAGAGCATACAAATGTTTCTAAAAAAGTGATTCGATCGATGCAGAGACGTGAGAGTAGACAGAAGAGAGCATGGAACTGTCTCTAGAAAACTGTTGTGTTGTGATGTTGTGATCGATGCGGAGACGTGAGAGTAGACAGAAGAGAGCATACAACTGTTTCTAGAAAAGTGACTTGATCGATGCAGAGACGTGAGAGTAGACAGAAGAGAGCATATAACTGTTTCTAGAAAAGTGATTTGATCGATGCAGAGACGTGAGAGTAGACAGAAAAGAGCATAGAACTGTTTCTAGAAAAGTGATGTGATCGATGCAGAGACGTGAGAGTAGACAGAAGAGAGCATATAACACGTGAGAGTATGTAGACAGAAGAGAACATATAACACATTCTAGAAAAATGTTGTGATCGATGCGGAGACGTGAGAGTAGACAGAAGAGAGCATACAACTGTCTCTAGAAAAGTGATTTGCTCGATGCGGAGACGTGAGAGTAGATAGAAGAGAGCATGGAACTGTTTCTAGAAAAGTGTTGTGCCCGATGCGAAGACGTGAGAGTAGAGAGAAGAGAGCATAGAACTGTTTCTAGAAAAGTGTTGTGCCCGATGCGGAGACGTGAGAGTAGACAGATGAGAGAATAGAACTGCTTCTAGAAAAGTGATGTGATCGATGCGGATACTTGAGAGTAGACAGATGAGTTCTATAAAAGTGACGTGATCGATGCGGAGACGTGAGAGTAGAGAGAAGAGAGCATAGAACTGCTTCTAGAAAAGTGTTGTGCCCGATGAGGAGACGTGAGAGTAGACAGATGAGAGCATAGAACTGCTTCTAGAAAAGTGATGTGATCGATGCGGATACTTGAGAGTAGAGAGATGAGAGCATAAAACTGCTTCTAGAAAAGTGACGTGATCGATGCGAAGACGTGAGAGTAGAGAGAAGAGAGCATAGAACTGTTTCTAGAAAAGTGTTGTGCCCGATGCGGAGACGTGAGAGTAGACAGATGAGAGCATAGAACTGCTTCTAGAAAAGTGACGTGATCGATGCGAAGACGTGAGAGTAGAGAGAATAGAGCATAGAACTGTTTCTAGAAAAGTGTTGTGCCCGATGCGGAGACGTGAGAGTAGACAGATGAGAGTATAGAACTGCTTCTAGAAAAAAGATGTGATCGATGCGGATACTTGAGAGTAGACAGATGAGAGCATAGAACTGCTTCTAGAAAAGTGACGTGATCGATGCGAAGACGTGAGAGTAGAGAGAAGAGAGCATAGAACTGTTTCTAGAAAAGTGATGTGATCGATGCGGATACTTGAGAGTAGACAGATGAGAGCATAGAACTGCTTCTAGAAAAGTGATGTGACAGCAGCGAAGACGTGAAAGTATACAGAAAAGACCATAATACTGTCTCTAGAAAAATTCTGTGACCGCAACGGAGACGTGAGAGGAGACGAGGGAGAGAGAAAGAGAGAGAGAGGGAAAGAGAGTGTATATAGGTAAAAATAAGGAAAGTGAGAAATAAAAAATATAGAGAAAGTAGGAGAGAGAAAGTTAGAAAGACAGAAAGTGAAAGAGATACATAGACATTTCACATGGATGTCTCTTCGTAAGAAGCAATAGAGAACAAGCCGAAAGATGAACTACTATTCAATTTTCTATTCTTGGATACCTAATAATAATAATAATAATAAGTTTATTACCGTGTACATTTGGAGAAACAGTTCAATACAGCAAAATGAGCAATGGCATACGGTATGAGAGAGAAAAAAAAAGTGTAAAATGATACAGAAAGCATCGAAAGTTGACTACAGTCTACGAATCTTCGAAACTGGCAACAAATGGGGATTACTTTCTAGGAAGGATTTCACAGTTTCATGTTTTGCAGACATTACTATGGAAGGGGGGAGTGAGTTCCAAAGCCTATAAATCCTGTTGAAAAATGCACTGCTCTTAAGGGCTGTATCAAAACACGGAACCACGCGCCACCCATGAGAAGTGCGAGAACGAGTTGGTACAAAGTTGAAAAGACCATGATAGTCAAGGTATGTAGAGTTTGTGGTCACTTTATGCATGTATGCCACATCATTCAGAATGCGCCGTTGCTCTAATGTTTGTAAGCCGAGAAGTTGTAATCGTTGGGGATAGGTGAGTGAGAACAAACCAGCGCGGCGACATATTCGGCGCGTATAGTATCGCTGCACAGATTCTATCGCATTCACCGATCCCACATCCTGAGGGTTCCACAGCTCAGTGCAGTACTCCAATTTACATCGGAAATAGGTGGTGTAGGCAACAACCAAGACATGTAAATTTCTCGTTTGATAAACCCTCAGAAAATCATTGATTGAGTTGAGCGTATTTTGAATGATGAGGTCATAGTGAGAGTCAAATACCAGAGAAGTGCTCATAGTTATGCCCAAATCCCGGACTGAGTTAGCAGGTGCGAGAGTGGTGCCGCCTGCTGTATACTCAAAACGGGGATTTCGGCGACCAATGTGCAAAATTTGTGTCTTTTCAGTGGAAATTTGTAATCCCCATTGATGAGACCAATCAGTAATTGTGTCAATGGCACATTGAAACTTGGATTTGGCAGAAAGATCGTCTTTATCAAATGCGAAAGAAACTTTCAAATCATCTGCATATAACTCACACGAAACATAATCAGGCAAATGCGCTATGATGTCATTGATATACACATTGAACAATATTGGGCCCAGGCACGACCCTTGCGGCACGCCGCAATTGACGAGTCTTGGTGCGGAAAGTTCCTCTCCAACCATCACCTGTTGGCAACGGTCGGACAGGAAGCTACGAATCCACCCCAATACATTTCCTCTTACACCGAGCGAATGCAACTTATTAAATAAAAGAGAATGGTTTATAGTATCGAAAGCTTTCTTAAAATCGATGTATATGCAATCAATCACAAAACCGTTAGAAACATGTTTCAACCAATGACTATAGCACTGAATGAGTTGAGCGCCTGTCGAACGATTCTTGCGAAAACCAAACTGCTTAGATGAGATAAGGTTATTTGATTCGAGGAATGAAGTCAATTGTTTAACAAAAATGCGTTCAAGGACTTTGGCAACACTGCTGGTAAGACTAATAGGGCGGTAATTGGAGATGTTATCACGAGATCCCTTTTTGAACAATGGCTTGATATACGCCAGTCTCCAGATTCGGGGGACTGCGCAGACCGATGTGGACATTGAAAAAAGAATCGAAAGTGGGACACTAATAGTATCTACCGTGTTCTTCAGAAAAGTGTGAGTGATGCCATCGGGACTGGTATTAGTTTTTGATGCTAATCGTTGAATGGTTTTATGTATTTCTGCATATGATATTTGAATGGACGTGAGTTGATGTGTGTGTTGCGGGAGCACGGCACCTGTCGGAGGGGCACCCTGAGGCGAGAATATCGCATCAAAATGCTCACCGAAAAGCTCCGCCTTCTCCCGTGACTCATGCACCAAAACACCATTTCGAGAGAGAGACGCGATGCCATCCGCGGGGAAGAGCCTAGCGCGCACATCTCGAAAGAGCGCCCGCTTGTTCCCTCCCGCGATCAGCCGCGCTTCCCTCTTACAATGCCATGAAAATAACGCTTTGCGTAATTTGCGCTGAGCTTTATCAGATTTTCTAGACTCGGGATGTAGGATCGAATATCGCAATGCTTGTTTTCTTAATTTCTCGACATGTTTTGGCGGGTTAGTTGCTCTACGCGGGGGAAGGAGAGGGATGAAGTTAGTAATAAGAAGTTTCATTCGCTCGGTAAAAAGAAGTGTAGCCTGTTCTAATGTCAAACCAATGAAATCATATGTCCAGTCAGTGCACGCAATTGCCTTGTTTATCTCATCCCATTTCGCTCTCCGATATGCCAGGCGGGGCGTCTCTCTCACTGCTTCACCCACTCCGAGTCGCAACCGAAACTCAACTGGTAAATGATCACAGAGAGAGAAACGCGGCAGCACACTGACATTTTGAAAAAGCGATATGGAATCGGTGAGTACGATATCGAGAGTACGGAGGCGCGCGGCAGCGCGCCGAAGCGCTAGTCTTTGCACTACTAATATTTTCGAAAATTTTCTTTTCTTTCAGAACATAACAGATATCGTGTTCAAAATTCGCCCTAATTCTGTAGCAAACCGTTTCAGACCTCACTGTCTGTTATTCTTCAAGGAGGCGCGCTACATTCTCCCAATGTGCGGAGTCTCTTCATGCATCGTGCTAGCGTACATGAGCCTCGTCTGGTCCTTCCATCCCACCCAACACGACTACGAAGACCTCGACGAGATGCTGCTTCATAACGGCATCGACTATAGAAAGTTCAACATTTGTTTTTTTTTCACTATTGGAAGGTCACTGTTTGGCATTCACAATTGTTCTGCACTGTACACACTACACGCTAAAGCGACAAAAAAAATGAAAGAAACACGCACAGACTTATCACACACCAGGTCAATCAATACAGTGACACGCGCGATATCATTCGAGGGCGCGCAGTGATTGATACTACGGTATAGCGTTGGTAGTGTCTTGCATGGAGGATCTGCAGCGTCTTTTCGATTTTTTGTCGTCTTTATACACTTACTTGAACACTTGAATGCTCCTTCAGGAGCCCATCTTTCGCCACAGTGCACGGTCTCGAGCTGCAGTTGCCCAGTGCTTGTAGTCTTCCTACGCCCATAGAACAGCTTTGTATTATTGCGGACAGAATCTGCCCAGCGGGTTGGCGGCCGTCCGGGTTCTCGAGTGACGTTGCGCGGCCTCCAACCGGTAGTCGCCCGTGTCCATCGCCCGTCCGTCCTCCTTTGTACGTGTCTGGCCCATCGATGTTTGCTTCGCGCTATGTAGGAGATTGGATTCGCCAGTCCGGATCTTGCCCGCATGTTCTCGCTGCTAGTCCCTCGTCTCGCTAGAACGACAAAAACTCTTGATGTGCACATGACATGATACTCTGGCGTTATTCACTCACTCAGTTTGCTTGAAAAACGCGATAATGACCGGTTGTTTACAGTTCCATCGAAAACATATTATGTCCAAATGAAGCTGTTTATTTAGTATCATTGACAAAAAAAGAAAGTTCTTATCTCACTGAAAACCCCCGTGTACGAACGCATGGCTTCTGGCCCACGTTCCATGCTTACGGAGATCGGGTAAGCTGTTTGCGATACCCCGCATTTCGCAGTACTCACAACGATCGTGAGAGATTCACATCAGTACTTGAGTGATAACGATCCATTTGATAGGACGTGGCGCTCTGTGAAACGCTTATTACATATAGTAACTCATGCCGCCACCTGGTTAAGGTGGGGCAGAGGAGTTGGACGTGGCGCACACCTTGTCCCAAAACACACACACACACACTCACAACGCGTATACGGCACAATTACAATTTATGAAGGAGGTTAGGGTGCAATAAGCAGAAGTTGAAGTGGACCTCGATGATTCCGGCGGCCTGCTTATATACGGCTGTCGGGAGAGTGCTGCGAGAGTGCTGCGCAGCCCAATCGCCAGGCGATTGGGCCTGGAATGACAACACATTAGAGCCCGTTCCCAAGATGATGGGGAGTGATATTGAAAGTGGTGTGGTAAGTGGTTTAATTGAGTGTAGCCTGGTTGATTGGTGGATCTCAAGGAAACTGTTTGCCTGTACTCTCTCTTTCTCTCATATTGACTCATGCGTGACGCGGCGCGCGGGTGAGAGCGGGAGAGAGACAGGAGAGAGAGAGATGAGTCAGCGAACGCTCGGCGGCTTGATAGCATCAAAGAATGTGTTGTTGAGTACACATGCCAAGTTTCTGTGTGCGCAGCATACGTCATAGCTATCCCCAATGCGGGTTGCCGACCTCGGCAACTGGTAAAAAAAATATCCAAAAGGAGAAAGGTAGTGGCGATAAGCCAAGTGTTGGAGGTGGTGTGGTCGATGGAGGCGAGCAGCGAAAAGCCGGAAGAGTTGCTCAATTCATGAGGTCGGTCACGGTGGTGACGGGGGTATTATTCTGCGACGAGCGACTCCCATCGTCATGCCCGGCAGGCGACCTGGAGAGAGATGAGCTCGACAACGAGTATGGCGTCGTCTTCGAGAGCGGAGGTGAGGTGGAGGAAGAGTGGCATAAGTCGACATATCTCTTCTGATCGCAGTGGGAGGTGACCTTGGTGGTATCTATGCTGTCGAAGCTGATCCGGATTGCGAAGAGTGCGTCGAGGAGGTAATTTCTCGACAACTCGAGGAGGTAATTTCTCGACAAAATCTTCGTAGCTGGTCTTGTGCGGCTTGCTGATTCGCTCCCACAAGCGCACGTCCCGCCAATCATTTTCTTCGTTGGCAGTCGCCTCCTGCCAGATCAGTCCGCGCTGGCAGAACCCTGTCCCTACTCCTCCTACGTCCAAACACCGAGCAGTACGAGTCGGACGCGTACGTTTACAAGGTTATCTCTCAGATCGCTATGTTCCGAGTCAATTTTTTTGGTGCGCGCTCAATCGAGAGATCGGAAACATTGCACGCCGTAACGATAGAAGAGTGTCGCCTAATGTGGAAACATAAGCGATGCGCGGCCGGAGAAAAGCTGCAGCGTAGTGATATGTGGGGGACCTTTCACCCGCTCATAATCGATTGACCTTGTGCCCCTTTCGGCTGCTGCCGAGATTATTCAATAACAAAACAACTATAGTGGGCCCGCAAATGAGTTCCACTCTTTTCACGAGAGACATTAGAGTGGTTAGACAACGATCAGAGCACTTTGGATGATGTTTTCAATTTGACAAAATTTTGCGTGGGTAGCCAAGATCGAACCCGCGGACCGCTGCTTCCTAAGCGATAGCATTACCACTACGCCACGTGGTGATGTGAGAGGATCAGTGGAGTAGAGATATGAACGGCAATAACAAATATGCTGTGCATTTCGTTCAGTATACGGTATGTTCAAAATCCACGATAATGTTTTCAACGAAAAATCCTGAGCTAAGTTCGAGCCTATTATACTAACTGTGCACTTATGAAAAGTAAGATTTATTAAGCGCGCTAATGAAGACCATCCGTTTTCCAGGTGCGGACGAATGTGTGTACGAAACAGGTCACTCTTGACGGATCGGCCGCAATGTTTTTCTTAGCTGTCTCTTTGAATATGAGAAGTTTTCATGTTTTGACAACACATTTGCATTTTGTGCGAAATAACGACGTTTCTGCGTTACTTTTAAATCTGCAACTGCCTGAGATTAAGAAGATTTTTCGAATTTAAAATTGGTCTCAACACGAATGGCCTACCGCCTTACTCTTCAATACTGCAAAAATTGGGCTCCGAGACATAAGCGCAAATGAAAGACTCGCTTTGCTTCGCTTCATGGCGTTGCTCGCCGGTTCGATTCCCGTTCGTTGCAAATGTTTTGTTCTAGCAAAACATTTGCTTTGTGGCAGATATAAGTGATATAAGTCGCAACTGTGCCTTTAACACACGAACTTTAGAGTAGTTTGCTTCTCTAAAACAAATTGAATTGCAGCGATGAATGGGATAATAGCCGACGAACTATTAAAGTCCAATCCAGCTACAACGAAACAGGTGTGTCTCCTACATATAACAAACGTGTTTTCAAAAATACATTTTAGATGTTCGAAAAAACAAGTCTGGGGAACGGAGAAACATTGACGAAAGTTAATCAACAACACCTGCAAGACATCGTCAAAAGCAAGAATCTTCGCAAAATGCCGGGAAGTATTTTTTTTCGAAGTTGTGTAATAGATGTTCATTATCGTCTTTCAGGTGTCGATCGTTTCGGTTGCGGGTCCTTTTCGCGAAGGAAAATCATTTCTACTCAACATCTTACGCCGATACTTGCTGGACCTTCGCGAAGAGCAACTCAGAACCGGAATGGTGAGTGCAATTTTTTGATATACAACGGATCCCCCGTTTTCGCGGTAGGCGAACTATCTTTGGCCGATGAAATGACGCAGACCGATGAGAAAATTATGTAAATGCACCTCATTCCACCAGTACCAATGAATATTCCGACAATTAGTGTAACTTCCAGTGTAACTTCTTGCACGCCCAATGCCTCAGAAGTCGCTAGATAATCTTCCGATTACCCCACCGATATAATCCTATAATACGGAATTTCCTATTCCACAATTCAAAAAAACACCTTGCTGGCCGCTTCGTCTTCTACTCTGTTGTTCCTCAACAGCTTTTTTCCTTATTCCCACTAATAGCAATGACCGTCCACGTCACTACTATTCTACACCTCGCGCACTCGGCCGTCCACGCTCAGGTATAACGTGCAATCAATACTTCCAAATATCCACCGGGCAACAACCGGAAACAGTAACTCACGAGAAGTCACAACAAAGCAAAAACACGAACGTACACAAAGTTTATATAACGATCAGCAGAAATCAACACAACCACAAATCAACGCAACGCAACACTTTAATCTTTAACGGAGGCTACACCACAAACAGCTATACCAAGCTCTACATCTACACAAAAAGCAACCAAAATCACGAGCACCCAGCTCAACCAGCACACCACTGACAGCAAAACAAAAATGACGAAAAACTCTACTAACGTCCCAATATCAAACCGATTTTCCACTCCGAGCGCATTTTGATCTCAAATCCTGAACATGGTGGTAAAGGAGCAAATTTGCATGTCATTTCCATGACTTTCTCTTAAAAATGGCACCGGTCCACCGGTTTAGATAGCTCGCAATAAACTAAATAGCAACCGTCCGACTCATCTAGTGCGCCTGTGCATAATAAAAGAATGACGATTCGCAACTTGCTACCGCCAAAACGGGGCACCCACTATAAATTTAGTAATTATTTCAGTGGAATGTCCGTCCACCGCCTCTCGATTCCGAAGCTCAATTCCCGGACGGATTTCTATCGAAAGGCGGATGGAAAAGGTAAATTAGTACTTATATTCAAACCATAGAGCTTTTAAACTTAAAGGGACATACCACTCTAAATTTCTGGTATCAAATGCGACTTCCACGCGAAAGGTCAAATTATAATCACTTTTAATTAATGAACTGTATGCTAAAAATGAATATAACATGTAGAAAACGCGCCGCGAAGATTTCATTTCGTAGTGAGATATACCGTCGATACCCTCTACAGGGTCGTATACACTCGAGAACGGTATTCCTCACTACGTTTTTCGGAGCTTTGCGTCGAATTTTCAATGTGTTCCGTTCATTTAAAGCATATGGTTTATTTATGAAAAGTGATTGTATTTTCATCTCCTATCACGTGGCCGTTGTGGTTTATACACAAAATTTAGAGTGGTACGTTCCTTTAACACTTTTTTTCAAGTGTGACGGGCGGTATCGAGGTTTTGTCGGAGCCTGTTGTGGTTTCGACCGGACACGGCGACGTTGCAGTGATATTGGTGGGCGCCGTTTCGAATAGTCACTCGCAAATGCGGTCACGTCTCACCGCTTTGAGATGGACACCGAGGGCTCGTTCGACCCGCAGCGCCAACAATCCGAGGGGCACAACGGCATGCACAACGACGGACTCATCTTCGCACTCTCCGTATTGCTCTCTGACACGCAGATATTCAACACCAAAGGATTGCTCAAGGTCAGGCGACACAGTACTTCTTGTTTGTACAAAATCGATTCCCCCTATCTTACTTTGACCCGACACCAACGCTTGTTTGCCACCAGTTTGTAGTACGCATGTTATGCAAGTACGCGTTCTAGTATTCCGTATGGAGTAGTTGTGCATTTGATTGATAGAAGAGATGAAACTAGGAAACGACGCTGGATGAACTGGCGATGTTTCTTCAATACGGCTCGCAGGCGAAGGACAGCGAGACGCCGCCTGATGCCGACAGACAGCGGAGCCCCTTCAATGTGAGCTCATTCTCGGAGAGGATCTGAAAAACTACACCAAACTTTAGCGTTTGGTGTTTTGCCTTCGCGACATTGGAGCGATCGATGAAATAGATGGAGAAACATACCTGAACCAACTGCTTTCGAGTCGAGAAGATGTGAAGGAGAAACTTTCGTGCTATCGGGTGCGATTTTTTCTTCTTCTTTCCCTCGACGTTCTCTTTTGAGGATCTCGCCTGCCATCTCATTCCATACCCTGGGAAGAAAGTTGACCGAAACACAGCGACCTTTCGCGGACTGGTCGGAGGTATGCCGCTTTCTTGTTTGCTCGGCATTCTCCAATTCAGATGTGGACAGTGAGTTCATGGAGCTTGTGTGGTCTATGGCGGCGTCTCTGTTCGATCCACGGACGCTCCGTGCGAAGCAAGTGCTCGGAAGAGCGCTCACGTGCGACCTACTACCCCAGCTGGCTGCTGTCAGTGCATAGTAAACCGATCACATACTCATATATACTCGTATATCTTGTCGTTCTTGAACCATTTTCTTTTTCTTGATCTTTCTGATTGTATTCAAGAATAGCAAACGAATTTTCTTCCAGATGATTCAGTTTGTGTCTGATAAGTTGTTGTATTAAAATCTTCTTTCACGTGACAGTCGTAGTATGTACAAATGCGAATCTTTGCAGGACTGTTGGAAGGCGTTGCAGACAAAGGTCGCTCCAATGCAAACACACATCGAAGCATATGCTAACGTCAAGTATATTCAGGTGAGTTTGTATCGATTACCGATTCATCGATCAAACATAGTTCAAATGCAAATTAAAAAGACGCTGCTTTCCGAAACTATCGACAGGAGATGCACAATCGGATGGTGAAGAAACCCCCTACTATATATATATATATATATATATATATATATATATATATATATATATATATATATATATATATATATATATATATATATATATATATATATATATATATATATATATATATATAGAGAGAGAGAGAGAGAGAGAGAGAGAGAGAGAGAGAGAGAGATTTATCTGGAATCGTTATAGCTGTACATGACATTGCAATCACAACAATATGAATGGAAGCATGCAGTAGGGCCAAGATCTTGGTAGGCTAACGCCGGGGGATTACAGTTTAGCAATCGAGGTGGACGACGATTCTTGATCGATACTCAATCGATACTCAGTCCAATCCATTAGAGTACCATAGTAGACGGTGGAGAGGCTCCGGGTGTTCCGTTGCTCCCACGTAGTCGCATGTATCTCCTCGAGCCAGTAGTACTGCATCCTCGTGAGCTTCTGCATCGCTTTGCTCAAGGGTACTCGCGCAGGATCATTCAGTCAAACCGACCGCACAGCGCGGGGAAAGAAGAAATAATAATAATAATCGCTATGTATATATATATATATATATATATATATATATCGATATGACCGCTGACGGGACACCCTCCCACTGGTGTCTACACCAGAAGACACCCAAGCTCACACTGTTTCTATTGTTTGCAAGAAGTGTACAAACATTCATATATCATTTAATTTCTTTGTGTTTTTCAGACAACAAGGTACGATAAAAAACTTGTAAAAGTTCACTCTGAATGCAAGACCACAGCTTTGACCGCATTCGACTCGGCTGTGCGAACGGTAATTTATATATATATATATATATATATATATATATATATATATATATATATATATATATATATATATATATATATATATATTAAATACCACACATTTCCTTCACAAATACAGATTCGCTACGGATCAGATCATCAGAAAAAATCTACGCTACAGAACCTGGACAACGACATTGAGGTACACACTATAACATTTGGTCATAAAGTCATCATCATTTTTAGGACGAATGGCAACGTTTCAGCGCAACAAACAGGAAGAAAATGAGTGTGCTGAACAAGGCTGATGGAGCGGTCGGGAACCTCGCTAAGAAACTCCGTACAGCCGTGAGAAACCCATACGTGCAAGCAGGTATAATCGTTTTGAAACCATGGATTATGAAGTTTTCAGCTACCGCGGGACTGACGGTTGTGGGAATTGGCGGAGTGGCCATCGTATACTTTGGTACTGCTACAGCAACCGCCGCAATCTTATTCGTTGTCACTGTTTCAAAAAGTTTGGTGACGTGAAGGGTACACACAATCTTCATCCAATATGTTTTCTCGTGTTTCGATCACGTAAATGAATCATGGTTGACTTTCACAATTTAATTGCATGTTTGAGGGTCTCGAATGGAATAAAGTGTATGTGTTGTTCTTTAGTTAAGTTGCTCACAAACACATTGAAATGAACACTTGAGTGAGAACTGCATCCTCGTGAACGTGCACACTCAGACAGTGCCAAGGTACATACGATCCGAGTTGGCTCCGCAATCGCTTGCCTCAATAGAAGCGAGTGTCGTAGTGCCAGTAGTTCGACAGTAGTCAGGTGCAGTGAATCGGTCGCTACCAGCGCCACGGTTCGGATTGTCCGGATAGTTGCGAGAGAGAGAGGGGGAGAGAGAGAGAGAGAGAGAGGGAGAGAGAGAGAGAGAGAGAGAGAGAGAGAGAGAGAAAGAGAGAGAGCGGCGACCGCGCAGGCCGCGCCGCGATTGATTTGGCGCGTAGCGATTTTAGTTTCGTTAGAAATCTCTTGCTGGTAATTGGCAACGGGGAACGCGTGGCGTGCTTCGCGGAGCGGTGTGCGCGCGCGCCACTGTTCACAGTGCAACTATCCGGGAAAAGGGGGCCATCTACAAGGTCTTCATTCGAAACGCAGTCGTGGGTAGTCGAAATGTAGTCGCTGGCAACGTTGAAAACCGACCGTTTACACGCCGTTCACAACGCGTCAGCAACACGTTTACATTGCCGTTCACTTTTTTTTACAAAATAAAACTGCGTTCCCATGTGATGATTGATCGCGCGCGGCTGAGTCGCCGCTGCAAATGCGACCTTTGAATCCGCGGCAAGGATACGACCGTCATGCTGAACCAAGAGTGTGCGGTTTATCAGTATCAAACCACATCACTATTGTCAACTTCAACGCTAACTCGCTACGGAGCGAGAAAAAAGTTTGCCGCGATAGCCTCTAATGTTTTTGATGTCCATTGTACTACGGATGCTTGATAGATGGAGAGACACAATCCGTATTCCACAACACCGGCCACCTATTGATATCGTCTGGTGCTGCCAACACCCGAAGGCAGACCGTCGTGTTTCTGAAAGAACAGATTGCACCTTACATAGCTTACTCTCCGTGTCATCCGGAAAGACTTGTTGTGATCTATGACTACCACAAGGTACTCGACGAAGGGCGCGCTATCACCTCTCGTACTAGTGAGACCCGACAACTACAGCCGCAAAAAATATGAAGACGTGTCTTATCTGGACAGGAGACGCTCAACCTGAAAGAAGACAAAACTCTAAAGACTACACGGGAATGAAGGCACGAGATCAAGTTAACAAGAAGCAAACCGAGGTGAATTTTCAAGGAGGAGTGAGACAGAGCGGGTTCCTCAGCCCCGTCCTTTACAAGGCCGGGCTGGAACAAAGGCTGAGAAAAAATGACTTGGATAGAGAAGGAGTGAAACGGAGATATTTGAGTCATCTAAATAAAATACGTTGATGATGGCACGATTGAAACGATAAGACGAATGACGAATGGGAAGTGCGTGAGGGCGTTCAAAAGACATCGACGCTTTTACAAACCCATGAAGAGAATCATCATCAGTTCCATTCAATCCCTTGGCGATCGTTTTCATGTGTCTGTCTGCCTGCCTGCACATGTTCTGAGCGTCACCCTCTCGCTAACGAGCCCTCGCGCGCTTTGCTTTTCCAAGTGCTACAGAACATGTAGTTAGCACAAAATAGTATTCTCTTTTGAAAAGTACAAACGTAAAGTACCTCTGTTAGGGTTTATCTCAATTCAACAAAAGCACATGCATAAAACTATTATTTCTACACTAAACTATAAACACAAACCTGCTCTCTCAAACGATATGTAGAAACGTATACTTTATCGATAATTTATCAATAGGGGCTATATATATAATATACTTTTTGTTTTTTTTATGAAAGCATTGTGATGAAAGCATCAATAAGCAGCTATAGAACAATCGTTTAGTTTACAATGATGTTTTCATCATTTCTGAATGTATATAAGTACAAGAGCTTTTTGATAGATGACTCTTTTGATAAACGGGTTGATAGAATGTGAGTGATAGAATTTGTGTGCAATAGTATTATCATCTTGGCATTTGATTGTCAATGTATTTGTGATCGTTTTGAGAGAGCAGGTTTGTGTTTATAGTTTAGTGTAGAAATAATAGTTTTATGCATGTGCTTTTGTTGAATTGAGATAAACCCAAACAGAGGTACTTTACGTTTGTACTTTTCAAAAGATAATGAATGTCCTTTTGTTGAATTTCGAAGAAATTCTTTACGACTACGCAAATCACAAACAGTGTGCATATTATCGCGCTCTCCCGCACAGCGCTCTTGCATCACGAACCAATGAGCGCGCGGGGGCGGGGTTTGAGCGGGTCTTTCAGCGAATCAGCGACGAGCTGCATACCTCGCAGACGTGCAGACCTAACCAGCGAACATAATTTGTGGTCTTAAACTATTGTTTCATGTTTTGTTTTGGTTTATAGTTGTTCAACGGACGATTTAGAGACAATATCATGATTAAACTCTGAAACATTTATTATTTGAATGATTTCCAAGCGATTTTGGCGGCCCTGCGGGCCGAGCGGTTCTGCGAGCCGTTAAGGGAACCCAAACGCTCGGCGCTTCGCGCCGATCCTAATAATGTTCCGTGCGGATGCTGAGCGGCAAGAGAACGAGGAAACTGACGGCGAAGTCTCTCTTCATTTGTTTCCAAATCTAAAGATGATCTCCTAATGGGTATGGGGAAAAATAATTGGAAAAACTTTGCATTGTACTGAAGGAGTGTTGATTGAGAAACGGATAGAATGACTTAGCTGATCGAAATAGTGAAATGAGCTGATGGCTGCTTTTAAGAAGCTGAAGTTGAAGTAAGAGAAGCGGAAACAGGACGTCGACTCGACACCGGCGACCACGGGAGACAGCCGCCGCCGAGAAGAACAACGACAGCGAGCGACTCTGCGGCAACGACGACAATGACCACAGAAACGCTATGCTAACGAGAATCAGGCTGGTGAGCAGGAAGAGAAAAACAATCAGGATGGCATTGACACCACGAGAAGAACAAGTAGAAGAAGAACAAGGACCCCCAACAAGGCACGGGTCAAGGGCCAGCACACCCGCCACTGCCACCACGACGCAGCGAGGAGGGGAGGGAGGGCCGCCACCCAAGCCGCAAGCCGGAGCCCTGCTCGCACGCCAAGGCCACTCTCACTCATACCATGAGTTTTATGAATATGTACGTAATGAATATACGTTCGTGATGGAACATATGATATGATGTGTTGATGAGAACGACAAAAACTCTTGATGTGCACATGATACTCTGACGTGATTCACTCACTCAGTTTGCTTGAAAAGCGCGATAATGACCGGTTGTAGTTGTTTACAGTTCCATTGAAAACAAATTATGTCCAAATGAAGGTGTTTCTTAAGTATGTATCATTAACAAAAAAGAAAGTTCTCGAATCTCAAAAAAAAATTAGAATCTCACTCGAATAAAGTTTTGAAAACCCCCGGTTGCGAACGCATGGGTTCTGGTCCATGCTTACAGAGACCGGGTTAAGCTGTTTGCGATACCACGCATTTTGCAATATTCACATAAAGGGTCACAACGACCGTAAGAGATTAACATCAGTACTTGAGTGATAACGATCCATTGATAGGGAGTGGCGCTGAACTATTGTGAAACGCTTCTTACATATTTACATTACTAAAAACTATTAACCTGTGACGAAAATAGGAAGAAAACTGTGACTTTACACAAGAGTGTCACATAAAATTACACACCAAAAACATGTCCATGAAGTTAATAAGAATTTGGATAAGGCAAGTATCCGAATTCTGTTTTAGTATGTATGATTCATTAGTACATGAAGAAAGTAGCTATCAACTAACATGCTCGAAAAGTGTGGCAGTGATCGCGTCTGAATTAGACAAATGAGTTTGGAGAGAGGAAAGGGAGAAATGAGATCTCGAAAGTTCTGGCGGAAGAACGCTTGGTCAGTATACCACAACCCACATCGAGAGAGAGAGAAGAGATGATCACCTGAAAGTGACTCAACACTCTCAACAAGTGCACCTGTCTCTGGGCGCGACGCTCGCGACATTCTCCTTACAGAGTGAATCACGGCATCGGCAGGTCAGGGCTACAGAACACGGGCGGACGAGTGCCGAATGACAAGTGTGGTATGAAGGGTAGGGAGGGTGGTAGTGAAAGCCGCGCCTTCCCGCATGTTGTTGGCTAATTGCACGGCATTGTGCGAAATAGGTGTGAGAGAGAGAGAGAGAGAGAAAGAGAGAGAGTAAGTGATAGCGATGAATCGAAAAAAATCCATACTTGATTGTTTACATGATGCCAGAAGAAATGAAAACAGATATAACACATACTTACGACAATTCACAAGTCTTTGTTATTGAAGCCTCTTTCCATGTTTTCGATTAGGATCATCGAGCGTTGCATGTTTGGAGTCTGCTCAACTCTATCATTATCAGTATTTTTATCACTGTTTCGAATTGGTAAACAAAGGCTTTCACGAGTTGCCACGACTTTTTCTAATCAGTGTAAGGTGAGGCGCCTTATCCCTTATATAATGGGTGATAAGAAATTGTACAACCAGCTTGCTCCTCGTTTTTTGCCGAATGTTTTTCTAGGTTGTATCTTGGAATATGAGAAGTTTTCATATTTTGACAATCTTTAAAGTGGAATTCTTGGTTAAAAGGAACACTGGCGACTTATTTTCGACTCGGAATATTATTAAAAATCATATTAACCTAACACATTTGTATTTTGTGCGAAATAACGACTATTCCGCGTTACTTATAAATCTGTAACTGCCTGAGATGCAGAAGATTTTTCAAATTTAAAATTGGTCTCAACACGAATGGCCTTCCGCCCAACTCTTCAATACTGCGAAAAGTGCTCTCGGAGACATAAGCGCAAATGAACGACTCGCGTTCACTTGCTTCATGGCGCATTGCATGACCGCTGCGTTGTGGCACCCAACTCGCAGGTTCGATTCCCGTTTGTTGCAAATATTTTGCTCTTGCGTTAATGAGGAGTTGTGGAAGGTTGTGGCAGATATATAAGTCACCACTGTGCCTTTAAAGGCACAGGGGCGTTATAGGGTATCCCCCCCGGTTCACGGTACGGCAGCCATCTCGCCGCATATTTTCCAGACATCATTTCATCGCATTTAGCTTAGCCGCGCTATCGGCCCGCGCAAGACCATTCGACCGCGCGAATTGCGCGCTTTGCGGTCTGATTTTAGGGAAATTAAGGTAATTTGCAATTCTAATGAAGCAGAGTTCTTCCCCTTCCAAAGCTAATAACTCCAATCGATGAATTTTTCCAATTTTTGGATCCCCATTCTCCATAGAACTCTAGATTTCGATTTTTGAATTTCGCTCTAGTTTTCTTGTTATCATTCGATAACCACGTTTTTGAGGCGGTTCAATAGGTAAAATCTAGAAAACTTAATAACTCACTTCAAACTCATGTTACAGAACCCAGTTTGAGGGAAAAGGTGATTTGATAGAGACCGCACAGAACTCTAGATTTCGATTTTTCTTTTTCTTTCATTTTTGCCGCGTTTTCGGCGTAAAACCTCTAAATTTCTCCAATTTGCATAAAAAGCTCGTCATTTCGCCCCTGTCTGGCCGACCGCCGATAATTCGCGTACCGTGAAAATGGGGGATACCCTATAGCGATCTCAACTTTCCGAAAAGCAATTTGGCGCGAAGTTTGAATTCGCTTTACCCCGCTTCGCACGTGCATATTCTGGTAAGCGTGAGGTAACGAGGAAACGCGGTTCTTTCGCGTTTTCTTTGTTTATTTCGTGTTTTCATGGATGTTTTCATGGAAACTCAAAAACTAAGCGCCACTGTGCCTTTATCTTTAACACACGAACTTTAGAGTAGTTTGCTTCTCTAAAACAAATTAAATTGCAGCGATGAACGGGGCAATAGCCGACGAACTATTACAGTTCAATCCAGCTACAACGAAACAGGTGTGTCTCCTACATATAACAGACTATGCTTCAAAAATACATTTCAGATGTTCGAAAAAATAAGTCTGGAGAACGGAGAAACATTGACGAAAGTTAATCAACAACACCTGCAAGACATCATCCAAAGCGAGCATCTTCGAAACATGCCGGGAAGTACTTTAAAAAAAGTCGAAATTATGTAATAGATGTTCATTATTGTCTTTCAGGTGTCGATCGTTTCGGTTGCGGGTCCTTTTCGCGAGGGAAAATCATTTCTACTCAACATCTTACGCCGATACTTGCTGGACCTTCGCAAAGAGCAACTCAGAACCGGACTTGTGAGTGCAGTTATTTTTCTGATACATTTGGTGGCTATTTCAGTGGGATGTCCGTCCACCGCCTCTCCGTTCCGAAGCTTCTTTCCCGGACGGATTTCTATCGAAGGGCGGCGTGAAAAGGTATTTATATTCAAACCATAAAGCTGTTAAGCTCAACAAACTGTTTAAACAAATTTATTACTTATACAACGAGACTAACTTTGTTTTCAAGTGTGACGAGCGGTATCGAAGTTTTGGCGGAGCCTATTGTGGTTTCGACCGAAGACGGCGACGTTGCAGTGATATTGGTGAGCGCCGTTTCGAATAGTCACTCGCAAATGCGGTCACGTCTCACCGCTTTGAGATGGACACCGAGGGCTCGTTCGACCCGCAGCGCCAACAATCCGAGGGGCACAACGGCATGCACAACGACGGACTCATCTTCGCACTCTCCGTGTTGCTCTCTGACACGCAGATATTCAACACCAAAGGATTGCTCAAGGTCAGGCGACACAGTACCCGACACCAACGTCTGTTTGACAGCATGTAGTATGAACGTTATGCAAGTACGCATTCTAGTATTCAGTGTGGAGTAGTTGCGCATTTGATTGATAAAAGAGATGAAACTAGGAAACGACGCTGGATGAACTGGCGATGTTTCTTCATTACGGCTCGCAGGCGAATGACAGCAAGACGCAGCCTAATGCCGACAGTGCCGACAGCCCCTTCAATGTGAGCTCAATCTCGTCAATTTCGTAGAGGATCTGAAAAACTACAGCAAACTTCAGCGTTTGGTGTTTTGCCTTCGAGACATTGGAGCGATCGATGAAATAGATGGAGAATCATACCTGAACCAACTTCTTTCGAGTCGAGAAGATGTGAAGGAGAAACTGTCGTGCTATAAGGTGCGACCATGTTTTCTTCTTTCCCTCGACGTTGTCCTTTGAGGAGCTCGCCTGCCATTTTCTTCCACACCCTGGGAAACCAGTCGTCCGAAACACAGCAACCTTTCGCGGACTGGTCGGAGGTATGCCGCTTTCTTGTTTGCTCGGCATTCTCCAATTCAGATGTGGACAGTGAGTTCATGGAGCTCATGTGGTCTATGGCCGCGTCTCTGTTCAATCCACGGACGCTCCGTGCGAAGCGAGTGGAAAGAGCGCTCACGTGCGACCTACTACCCCAGCTGGCTGTTGTCAGTGCATAGTAAACCGATCACATACGCATATATACTCGTATCTCTTGTCGTTCTTGAACCATTTTCTAACTTTCTTGATCTTTCTGATGATATTCAAGCATAGCAAACAAACTTTTTTTACTTAAAGGGACAGTTTCATAATACGCAAGCGGAATCGCGAATGGACGTTTTGGTGACAGTCGGTCGTGTCTGAGGGGCTTTTCTGCCATAGGCCGCGCGCAAGCCGTCTGCGCTCTCTCCAATCACACAGTCTTTCGCCCTACTGATTTTGGCGCGTTTTTCAATACGAAGGGCGCACCACGAAAACGCAAATGAGTTAGGTTAATATGATTTTTAGTAATACTCCAAGTCTAAAATAAGTCGCCACTGTTCCTTTAACGGAACACACCACTCTGAAATTTGTGTAAAACCACGAATGCCACGTGAAAAATATCGAAAAATAACAACTTTTCCTGATCACATTCAAAAGTATGGTCATACACTGATTACCGTTTGGGTATTTCACACTACGACTAGCGCTTCGGCGCGCTGCCGCGCGCCTCCGCACTAGTTGATAGAAGAATAGAAAATAGTTTAGATAAGTAGTTGCATGGTAAACTACGCTCCCATCACGAAAAAAAGAAAAACATCTTCTGTCCACTTTGACGCAGCGGTAACAACAACATTCTAGACACAGTTCAATGCATTCTTCTGACTACTCTCACGTCTCCGCATCGGTCATATCACTGTTCTAGAAACAGTTCTATGCTCTCTTCTGTCTACTCTCACGTCTCCGCATCGATAAAATCACTTTTCTAGAAACAGTTCTATGCTCTCTTCTGTCTACTCTCACGTCTCCGCATCGATAAAATCACTTTTCTAGAAACAGTTCTATGCTCTCTTCTGTCTACTCTCACGTCTCTGCATCGATCAAATCACTTTTCTAGAAACAGTTCTATGCTCTCTTCTGTCTACTCTCACGTCTCCGCATCGATAAAATCACTTTTCTAGAAACAGTTATATGCTCTCTTCTGTCTACTCTCACGTCTCCGCATCGATAAAATCACTTTTCTAGAAACATTTCTATGCTTTCTTCTGTCTACTTTCACGTCTCTTCATCGATCAAATCACTTTTCTAGAAACAGTTCTATGCTCTCTTCTGTCTTATCTCACGTCTCCGCATCGATAAAATCACTTTTCTAGAAACAGTTCTATGCTTTCTTCTGTCTACTTTCACGTCTCTTCATCGATCAAATCACTTTTCTAGAAACATTTCTATGCTTTCTTCTGTCTACTTTCACGTCTCTTCATCGATCAAATCACTTTTCTAGAAACAGTTCTATGCTCTCTTCTGTCTTATCTCACGTCTCCGCATCGATAAAATCACTTTTCTAGAAACATTTCTATGCTTTCTTCTGTCTACTTTCACGTCTCTTCATCGATCAAATCACTTTTCTAGAAACAGTTCTATGCTCTCTTCTGTCTACTCTCACGTCTCCGCATCGATCACAACAGTGTTCTAGAAACAGTTCTATGCTCTCTTCTGTCTACTCTCACGTCTCCGCATCGATAACATAACTTTTCTAGAAACAGTTCTATGCTCTCTTCTGTCTACTCTCACGTCTCCGCATCGATAAAATCACTTTTCTAGAAACAGTTCTATGCTCTCTTCTGTCTACTCTCACGTCTCTGCATCGATCAAATCACTTTTCTAGAAACAGTTCTATGCTCTCTTCTGTGTACTCTAACGTCTCCGCATCGATCACAACAGTGTTCTAGAAACAGTTCTATGCTCTCTTCTGTCTACTCTCACGTCTCCGCATCGATCAAATCACTTTTCTAGAAACATTTCTATGCTCTCTTTTGTCTACTCTCACGTCTCTGCATCGATCAAATCACTTTTCTAGAAACAGTTCTATGCTCTCTTCTGTCTACTCTCACGTCTCTGCATCGATCAAATCACTTTTCTAGAAACAGTTCTATGCTCTCTTCTGTCTACTCTCACGTCTCTGTATCGATCACATCACTTTTCTAGAAACAGTTCTATGCTCTCTTTTGTCTACTCTCACGTCTCCGCATCGATCAAATCACTTTTCTAAAAACAGTTATATGCACTCTTCTGTCTACTCTCACGCCTCTGCATCGATCACATCACTTTTCTAGAAGCAGTTGTAATCTTTCTTCTGTTTAGTTCTACTTATTAAATTAAAAAGATTAGCAATTCGTGTATGACTCAACATCAATTACAGATATCATTCAATATTTAATCACAGTCTTCGTAATTTGGAATGAGTCTTGCACTTGATGCTCACCTCACCTCACTTTCATTCTTTACTGAACTGCTCAAGAGACAACGCGTTTTTCAGTAATAACGAGAGCATAACAGTCTCGATAAAACAATGTTCTATTAACAAAAAAAAGAAAGAAGAAATATATGTCTACAATGCAGTGACCTTTTCATGCGACGGCTGACAGAAAACACGCCGGCTGGCACGCCCTCGCATAATCTGCGCTTGCTGTAGAAGTAGTATGAAAGAGTATGACAATGAAATTTTATTTCTACAACGCTATGTACCCGATCGGTCACTGTTTTCAATCCGTATTTCTATAATACACATACAATGACCTTGTTGCCACGGCTGAGAGAAAATACGCCGGTGGGCGCGCTGTTGTGAGCATGTTTGAAGTAGTTTGAAAAAGTTTGAAGTCTGTTTGATCTTTACAAACCATTATATAATCTGTTTGATCTTTACAAACCATTATATAACGACTGAACTCGTCTTGCAAAACTTTCCTTGTCTTTTCCAATCTTCAACTGTTCGTTTCGTTGAAGTTATGCTTTGAAGCTAGAAATTTTGACTTTTTCATCTGAATCAATATATTATTGATAATATGTACACGTGTTTATATTGAACTAACGCACCACAATGTGGATATGAATCTGTAATTGCGAATGTCAACTAATTGACATCGATCTGTTACCTCGCGGCTGGTAGCGAGCAACCCGGAGGGCGCGACCCCAGCAAGTAGCGCGCGCTCAAAAATGATCTAATATCATATGAAGATAAAGTCCGATCGTTCTGAAATTTTGACAGTAGGGCTTATATGCCCATAAAAGCTTAAGTTTACAAATTGAACACTCTATATTGCCTGTACGAAAAGTCGATCATATTTGCTTTATTTCGCGACTTTTCGAAAACTGAAACAAGTTTCTATACTTTCTTTTACGTATCCTATCTTCTATTCAATTTTTATAGAAATCGAAGATCATGAATTTTGGGTGCATTTTGGGTACATTCGCCTATTTGGGCATGAAGATGAGGTCGCAGTCGGCTGGTACCGCGGCTATTGATTTTTCCTAGGTCGATTCACCTACCCTCCAAGTTTCGTTCGATTTGAAGTATTTTGAAAATTTTCTCCATAGTTAAGAGATTGGGTGATAACTATGATCAGAAGATCGCTATTGACGAGATATTTGGAATTTTGCGATATTAGTATAAGAGAAAACTTTTTAGAAGAATTCAACAAGTAGGGTATATTTTGAAGAGAGATATCGATCCGGAAAGACAGACAGACAGACAGACAGACGCCATAGTAAATATTAGTCTCAATGGGGGATCTCCATAGTTAAGAGATTGGGTGATAACTATGATCAGAAGATCGCTATTGACGAGATATTTGGAATTTTGCGATATTAGTATAAGAGAAAACTTTTTAGAAGAATTCAACAAGTAGGGTATATTTTGAAGAGAGATATCGATCCGGAAAGACAGACAGACAGACAGACAGACGCCATAGTAAATATTAGTCTCAATGGGGGAAATGAAAAAGTTTGTGCCTGATAAGTTGTTGTATTAAAATATTCTTTCATATGGCAGTCGTAGAAATGCGAATCTTTGCAGGACTGTTGGAAGGCGTTGCAGACAAAGGTCGCTCCAATGCAAACACACATCGAAGCGTATGCTAACGTCAAGTATATTCAGGTGGGTTTGCATCGATTATCGATTCATTGTTCGATTATCGAGATGAAACATAGTTCAAATGCAAATTGATGTGTTTTTGAGGAGAAAGACGCTGCTTTCCGAAACTATCGACAGGAGATGCATGAACGGATGGTGAACAAACCTTTATCTACATATGCCAAAAATGGACCTAAATATACTACTCGCCACATCACATGAAATAGCAGAACTGTGGGCCTGGGTGTCCCCGGTGTGAGCCCGAGTGTAGTGAGCTCACGTCCCGTATTCGATCATATTCATTTAAAAAAAGTCTTTTGATATGACCGCAGACGGGGCGCACGCCCACTCGTGTGTACACAGGGGGCACCCAGGCTCACACTTTTTCCATTGTATGTGCGTAGTGTACATATATATATATATATATATATATATATATATATATATATATATATATATATATATATATATACTACTCGCATACTCTTCTTTGTCTTTTTCAGACAGCATGGTACGATCCAAACCTCGTAAACGAGCACTCTCAATGCAAGACCAAAGCGTTGAACGCATTCGACTCGGCTGTGGGAAAGGTAATATATCTATCTATATCTATCTATCTATCTATCTATCTATATATATATATATATATATATATATATATATATATATATATATATATATATAATATGTATGTGTGGTATGTGATCTATATCTATATCTAGATATAGATATAGATATAGATATAGATATAGATATAGATATAGATATAGATATAGATATAGATATAGATATAGATATAGATATAGATATAGATATAGATATAGATGTAGATATAGAAATAGATATAGATATATATCACATACCACACAATTCATTCACGATTACAGATTCGCTACGGATCGGTTCATCAGAAATCGTCTACGATACAGAACCTGGGCAACGACATTGAGGTACAAACTAAGATTTTAGTCATAGAAATAATATCATTATCGTTTTCAGGACGAATGGCAACGTTTAAGCGCAACCAACAGGAACAAAATGAGTCTGCTGGACACGACTGGAGAAATGGCCGGCAACCTCGCTGAGAAAATCTATACAGCAGTGAGAAACCCAATCATGCAAGCAGGTATCATCATTTTGAAACCATGGGTCCATGGGTTTTCAAGTTTTCAGCTACCGTGGGACTAGCGATCGCGGGAGCCATCGTATACGTCGGTACTCTTCCCGTAGCCTCCGCACTCCTTGTTGCCATCGGTTTCGCGAGAAATGTGCCAATGTGACACCAAACTTCAGACAATATGTTTTTTTCTCGTGTTTCGATCACGTAAATGAATATTGGTTGACTTTAACAATTTTATTGCATTCCTGAGGGTTTTGAATCGAATAAAGTAAATGTGTTGTTCTCAAGTCAAGATTCTCACAAACACATTGAAATGAACACTTGAATGAGAGCATCCTCGTAAACGTGCACACTCAGACAGTGCCAAGGTACATACGAACCGAGTTGGCATCGCAATCGCTTGCCTCAACAGAAGCGAGTGTCGTAGTGTCAGCAGTAGCAGGAGTGTGCTTGCTGCAACTGCGTTCCCTATAAAAACCGTGCAGATGGCTTGCAGACGGTGTGTAGACGAAATTCAGTCGCTGGCACCGCAGAAAACCGGCCGTTTACACACCGTTCACAATGCGTCTGCAACACGTTCACATTGCCGTTCACAATGCGTTTACAGCGTGAAAACTGCGTTTCCATGTGATCATCGATCGCTCTGTGGCCGTTGGAAATGCGGCCCTCAGAACCGCGGGAAAGAGAGGACAGCCATGCCGAACCGTGAGCCTGATTTATCAATATCAAACCACATCGCTATTGTCAACTTCAATGCTAACTCGCTACGGAGCGTTATAAGAAAAAAAAGTTTGCCGCGCTCTAATTTGTTTGATGCCCATTGCCGTAACCCTTCAATTAGCTTCAATTAGCAATTAGTACGTTCTTTTCCTCCAATCGAGAATCCGCGTTTTGCCCACTTGTGCACTTCAAACAAGCTTATTTGGCGTTGTCATATCGTCTCGCAGTGAACGTCCATGAGAATCAGTCGATACTCCAAGAAACCTCATCTCCAAGCGGCGGCGGCGGTGACTTTCATAGTTGTCGAGTGGTCATTCGAGGGAACGCGGGAAGGGGCAACCGTTCGCGGAGACGGGAAAATTATAAGTGATATGATATTCTCTTTCGAAAAGTACATAAGTAAAGAGGAGTGGTTTGTTTTGATCTGATTCAACAAAAGCACATGCATAAAATCTCTTCGCAGCTGACTAAAATCTCAAAACAAACCTGCTCTTTCGAATGATGGTTTATCCCTTTAAAATGTGTGACCTTTGTGCAGATATACGCATGCATCCACATATATTTTATATGTTTTCTTTGTTTTGCAATGATTTTTTAAACATTAAAGGCACAGCGGCGACTTAATTCTGCAACTAGCTCTCTTGAACGCGTATTACCACTCATGCAAAACATTTGCCGTAGATAGGACTCGAACCGGCGAGGTCTGCGCCAGAACGGCGCAAACACGCGTTGAGCCACACAGTAAGTTAACGACCTTCGTTCATCTGGGCATATGTCTTCTCTCGCGATTTATGCAGTATTGAAGCGTTCAACGGAATGCAAGTCATGGCGGGACCAATTTTGAGTTTGAAATAAAATGTTGCAACAGCGAGTTGCAACATTTGAAAGCAACAGAGAAACGTCGTTCTTTTTCACTATTCGATGAACTTCTAGATTAAAACGATTTTACATGTACCTAAAGTTCAAATTAAGTCGCCACTGGTCCTTTAAAATATGTATAATGTATTGTGACTATGAAATAGACCAATTTTTTATTAGAATTCATCACTATAAATAAATTATTATAATGCATAGTATTTATGTTGGCTTTTCATCGATTAGAAAAAGCAGGTTTGTTTTGATATTTTAGTCAGCTGCGAAGAGATTTTATGCATGTGTTTTTGTTGAATCAGATCAAAACAAGCCACTCCTCTTCCACCACTTATGTACTTTTCGAAAGAGAATGGATGTCCTTTTCTCGAATTTCGAAGAAATTTTTTCAGGTTAGGTTGATTTGCGTTGATAAGAGTTACTCGCGAATGTATATATCAAATTTAGAAACGAAAACGTATCCTGAATATGGAAACGCATGCTCACGCGCTTGCCAGTCTCTTATTGACGCGCGCTATTACGCATTCGAAAACGTATCCTGAATATGGAAACGCATGCTCTTTTCTCTCCACTCCGCTTGCACACACCACCCCCACAGTTTTCGCGCCAAAATTTGGGCCCTGTCACCCCTGCCTGCTGCACTACTCGAATCGCACGGGAAGACAGAGAGTGAGCAGTGAGTGCGCGCTCGCGAGAGAGAACAGACGGCAAGCGTGGGTGAGCGAAAGGCGTGTGGGTGAACGAGAGTGGGTGAGCGAAAGGCTCAAGCGGTCGGCCAATCAGGCAAGTACGTCGTCGTCGTCGTCGTAAACACGTTTAAGGGCCTTCTTAGATGCCTTTTTACCCCGAACAATTGTTCGGGTCGGTCCAAAGAAGGTCCAAACAATCCCCAAACTGTCTCGTTTTCAATGGGAAACTGTTGGCCCAAACACCTCCTATTGAGGGCAAACTTTGCCCGAACACGTCCGAACATCGCTCGGCAGCCCCAAACAACCCCGAACTATCCACCCAAAACAATGAAAGGAGAGAGAATTGCTTGGAACTCTCTGGGTCCCGAAGCGAGTGAAACAGCTGTTTCCACTCCGTTACACTACGTGGAAACTACGATTTGAAAAGCCGCGCATACAAAGAGGATGGAAGGAACGTGCTAGAACTAGCAAAGATCGGGGTCAATGAGGATGAACGCAAAAGGGAAGTGGAGAGTGGGATTCTGAAACAGCTGATTGCCGCCGGTCCCGGGGATCACAACGCGCTCGCCCGCTTGGTAAACGCGTGCTCCCTTGACGAACTGTCTCCAGCGGCCCCGGTCATCTAATACTAGAGGGTAGTAATCACGCGACGCCCATAGAAAGAAGCCTAACACACCTGTGGTCGCGAAATGGCTCATGAAACAAAGGGTACGGGCCACCAACCTGGGCGGGGGGGCCGCCCACAATCTCTCATTCCTCCACACATCCATATACCTGAAAATGTCGGCTCCGGCGGCGCCAGCGATGGGGTAGCGGCTGTAGAACTTGGGACACTTGCTGTTGCGCGAGTTGGCAAAGGCGTCACAGCTGAAAGGACCGAACGTCGCATTCAACTCTCCGAATATGTCGTCCCTGATACCCCAATCGTCCCCATCCGATCTTCGACTGAGCTCATCCGCTTCCACAAACAGTTCCCTGGGAAGCCTCCTCACCGTGAAATGTGCGTTAACCGACTCGAGAGCGCCCCCTAATTTCTCTAGCAATCTGGTCCAACTTCTCAGTCATGCTTCCCTTGTGCAGAATGGCTACTGCTGACGTATTGTCCGATTGAATCAAAACACACTTCCCAGCCAAAGTCCTAGCAAACGTTGTCACCCCAAACCGGATGCCGGCTAACTCTCTGAACGTACTAGACTCGCCAACTTCTTCGGAATACAGATTCCTAGAGGATGTCAACTTCCTGTCCACGTCCTCCAGCACTGCCCAAATGCCGGTGGCAAACGCGTCCGTGGACAGAGTGGCATTTGATAAAGGAATAGTTTCCGTGAACGAACGCGTGCATCCTGTTGCCAACTTGTTCATCCACCACCTACCATCAGCACGCATCTCCTCCGACACCTCGACCATCCTCTTGCCCGCCTCATCCGCAGCTGCCGCCGACCTCATGAGCGCCCTCGACTCCCGTGCCGCTTCTGGAACAACCAGATGAAGCGACACCAACGACCCAATCAGTGACTGTAGAGAGGACAGTTTGATTATCCGACTCTCAAGAGAGCTCGCCATGCTGATGGCTTTCGACAATCTGTTGTCTGACGGTGCGACCTGGCCGAGTTGGAGATTTACTCGGAAGCCAAGCCACTCGACGGTTGGAGATGGCTCCCACGAACACTTCTCCTCCGCCATGGCCACGCCGGCAGACAACAGATCGTCTCGGATGATGCGGACTACCCTCTGAACCTCCTTCTTAGTCTCCCCCAAGACCATACCATCGTCAAGATAAAGAAACATGTGAATACCCATCTCCTGCCATCTTTTCACGAACACTTTGAACAGCTTGGTGAACAAATAAGGACCAGCTGATAGACCGAACGGCAAAGCATTCAACACGTAGTTTTCGCCGTTCCACTCAAAACCCAATAGACTCTTAGTATCGTCTGTCATGCGCACATGATGGTAGCCCGCACGGAAATCGAACGTCGCAGCAAAACCTCCAAACGGCAAAGTGTCCCAGGCAACGCCTAGGTCCTCGTACTTGAAATGATTCTTGGCTATCGACAAGTTGAGCAGGGAAAGGTTGTAAATCAGCCGCTTCTTGCCAGATGCATTTGTAACTACTGCGAGAGGGCTGACAAGGCTAGGCGATGCGCATCGCATAATGACGCCAGAGGCCAAAAGAGCGTTCACTTGATCGCCAACGAAAGAAGCGTCCGCCAGGGCAGATTTGCGGTTACTATCAACTATGCCTAGCGGCGGCGGCGCCACGAGGTTGAGCGAATAATCTTCCAAAATCACCTTAATGACCCAGGGTTCAGCCCCAATCAAAGACCAAAACTCGACACACTCCGAAACCCGCTGAAACAGATTATGCTCACCAGTGGCGGGAGAGGAGGGGAGGGACGCAGTGCACAACCGGGCAGTGTGTCCGGTGCGGCCACAACGGAAACAGCGCTGCTCAATTCTCCCAGCAGTCCTAGGCGGGCTGCGACTTCGGCGATCGCGAGAGGGGGAGTACGGGCGGTGGCGATAGGAGGAAGAGCTGCCCGAGCTCTTTCCCCCGCTCCGAAAGGGCTGCTGCCGGACAGAGTGGCCTCCGCTAAGAGCCGCGAGCGCCACAGCCAGACCGACTCCGTTCTTACCTTCACCACCTGAAAGGGATCCGAGAGCTGCAACTTTGTCCGCCATTGGCATCACTGCCGGATCCTTGTCTGCAGCCGCCAGGAGAGTGTTCCGGTCCTCGAGCTTTTTTGTTGCCTCTGCGAGCAGGTTCTTGGCGTCCGGATCCGTAGTCTGCACCTTTAGCTTGTCGAGGAGTGAGAGCAGCTCGTGGTTGAGTTTCGTCTGGACGTCGTAGCTTTTCGACGTCAGCGAGGCAGGAAGGGGCCTCGCAGGAGGAAGCGGCGGGGCGCCCGCGGCGCGCACAAGCGCCTGGAAATCCGCGATAGTGACGTTGGAAAGGTTCAAGTTGTTCGCCATACCCTGCAGACAAAGAATTTAGAGAACTTATCCCAACACGCGATTTGTCGGGATCTCAGCACACAGAACTGTACATAACAATTATTGAAATATTCTGGCGAACCTAGGTGACAAGTATCTGACCGAAGAAACAAAACTAATTCAAAAAGGTGTCTCACAGAGTTTAAATGACGTAAAAGGAAGACAGACCAAGAAAGACAAAAATATAATAATGAAACCCAATTAAATCACCTCGACGAAAAATGAAAACAACAAAAACTAACCAACCGCACAGATAATAAAAACACGTAGAATGAGGCTAGAGTGCGCCGAGTATGGCAACGTTGAAAAGGGCAGCTACGCAGATTCTACGCAGCGCGCGCGCTGCGCGGCAAATTCAAATCTACAAATCGACTGCAATGAGAAAACGGATGTTTGTGAAGTTCTTGTTGATAATATTACTTTGTTTGGCAAATTGCTTTGGACTTTTTTGTAAACTCTACTCTCTATACTTGTCTTACTCTTTGTGATTTGTGTGATATGCCTTGGGGCTCTAGTTTCCTCCCTTTCGATTTTTATTTCTGAATTCATTCACATGATTGTGTGTTTCAAAGGCTGATGATTTCATATCAGAGAAAGAAACATTATCAGAGCACACACAACTCGAAACAGATAACAAAATAATGTAGTAATGACGAAACAATCAAAACCAGAGCCAACTTCACACACGTTTTCTCATCTCGGTCGATCAGCTGCTTCGACCGAGCGGTCGCGCAGGCTGGCATGATGTCATGCTATCATACTCTATCCTCACATGAAAGGTCACTCGTTTCGGGACCCAGAGAGTTTCGAGCAGTTCTCTCTCTTTTCATTGTTTTGGGTGGATAGTTCGGGGTTGTTTGGGGCTGCCGAGCGATGTTCGGACGTGTTCGGGCAAAGTTTGCCCTCAATAGGAGGTGTTTGGGCCAACAGTTTCCCATTAAAAACGAGACAGTTTGGGGCTTGTTTGTACCTTATTTGGACCGACCCGAACGATAGTTCAGGGTAAAAGTGCATCTAAGAAGGCCCTTAAATGGCAGATTGAGAGAAAAGTTATTTTTTTTTTGGATGTTGCAACCGATATTTATTTTCCGAACCATACTCATAAGTCTTGCCAAATGATATTCTAACAGAAAAACACATACTATGAAGTATATCGTATTGGGATAGAGGAAATTGTGTATGCCATGGGGGTGACGCGCTGCGCGCGCCAAAGATCAAGACAAACGGGCGGCGCTGTGCGCCGCTCTTAATGAGTGATAAAATGATAAGTTTACACAGCTTTTTTAAAAGACTTACTGTAATCTATGACTACCATAAAGTTCTCGCGATCGCCTCTCGCACTAGTGAGACCCTACGACTACAGCCGCAAAAAATATGAAAACGTGTATTTTTTTAGACTTCAACGCCTAACTTGAAAGGAGACAAACCACAAACCTCTAATTGTAGATCTTGGGTTCACCATAACCTCAGATCTACATTTCACCAAGCACTGTCGCATCATCTACTCGAAGGCGTACAACAGGGCGTACACCATTCTTCGCTCGATCGTCTCCTCTGACAGACAGATGCTCATCAACATTTACACCACCTACGTGAGACCGCTCTTGGAGTACGGCACGTGTGTGTTCAACCCATCGGACAAGGCATCTATCGTACTACTCGAGCGCGTGCAGAACTACTACACACGGGTCGTCTTCGCGCGCACAACGTCACTCGGATTCAATGCGTCGGCAGAACAACGCAAGGGGGTTTTCCAGTTACAGTCACTCGAGAAGCGCCGCCACATCAACGACATCGTGATGCTCTACAAGGTACTTCATGGCTTCGTGGAGGTTGACGCATCTAGTTTCTTCCTCTTTGTGACTGATAGGCTCGGTGCTTCCAAACTCGTTTTTCCCAGATTTAGGCTATCAATTTGAGAGCTTTTTTTTGGAACGTGCGAGTTTGTAAATCCTTCTCTCTTGTTTCGCTGTATCATAGTAGATGTCTTACCTCAACGACGCAGAAAGCAGCAGGGGAAGCCGCCCCCCTGCCACTCCCCTGGGGGCGGCTTCCCCTGCTGCTTTCAAACGGTGGCTCCCCATTTAACTTTGTTGTTGTATCATTTTTTTCCTTTTTTCACGTGTTATTATGCAACCGTATAAATTATTATAATGACTCCATGGGAATGAATCCACGAGATCAAAGTTAAAGATTAAAGGAACAGTAGCGACTTTATATTTAAATATATTTCTGCCACAACCTGTCACAACTTCTCATTAACGTAATGGCAAACCATTTGGCTAGAACGGGAATCGAACCAGCCAGTTCGGTGCCACAACACAGCTCACACGAACTGAGCCATGAAGCAAGTAAATTAGTGTCGTTCATTTGCGCGCAACAAGCGTTTTTTTCACTTTTTAGCGACCAGCATTGTAGTGTTGTGCGCATCCGCGATCGCATCCTCTCTAATCACTCTCCCTCAGTAGATGCTCAATGCTCAGGCCACAAATCAAATCAAATCAAATCAAATGTTTATTCGAAATCGCAAACATGATTATGACACGTACACGTACAAAGCGAAATCACTCATAGGAACCTATGATGGTCGAGGTTTTTGCGCCGAATGAAAGATGCAGGTTTACTAATCGGGCTCTTGCATTCCCATCAATAGAGGGCATTCGTCTTGTGGGCCATACCATTGAACCAATATTGACTTAGATGTTGATCTTGATAATCGATCGATATTCATCGATAATCCAGATGCGCGGCGACTCCAGTAACAAACTAACCGCAAGGAACGATATCCACTAGTGTCAATAGTGATCCAATCCTCGAGCTAACGTCTCTGACTTCCATATTGGGCTACTCCGAACGGGCCCAGCGTTTCTCACGGAGGATTCCAGAATTTGCGACGGCGACGGCCGGGGGTGCGAGAAATGCACCCGACCGGCCGCCGTGACGAAAAGAAATGGAATCATCCTCCTCGCATCCTCTCTAATCACTCTCCCTCAGTAGATGCTCAACGCTCAGGCCACACTATCCGCCATACATGCCACTGTCAATCCCTTGGTCTGATTTCGTCATCTACCGCGCGATACTCAAGTTTCCCGCACACTGTGAATGTATATGATATATGTATCTTTATTGTGAATTTCGCATAGTAATTACATCAATGATAAAATCACCCGTACGAACGATTGTGAACTGAAATGTACAGACTACTCTTGCTTGCTAATTTTTCCGTGTTTCTTATGTGAAGGTGGTTTGTAATGCCAGCGGCGGTCCGCCTGAAACGAGATATACACAAACCCCGCCCATCCAGGCCACGCTCACCTCGATCTCATACACGTCAGCCGCGGGCGCTGCGTGGTTCTGGATGAGAGAGGCTTGTAGGGGAATGGAAGCGGCCATCACCTAAAGGGAAACGTTGAGAGAGAGTGAGAGAGAGAGAGAGGGAGGGAGAGAGAGAGAGAGAGTGAGAGTGAGAGAGAGGGGGGGGGGGAGAAAGAGAGAGTGAGAGAGAGAGGGAGGGAGGGAGGGAGGGAGGGAGGGAGGGAGGGAGGGAGGGAGGGAGGGAGGGAGGGAGGGAGGGAGGGAGGGAGGGAGGGAGGGAGGGAGGGAGGGAGTGAGGGAGGGAGGGAGGGAGGGAGGGAGGGAGGGAGGGAGGGAGGGAGGGAGGGAGGGAGGGAGGGAGGGAGAGGCCCGCACCGCGTCATGTCCCAGCCCGTCCATCTCGAACTCGGCGTCGCAGTTGTGCAGCGAGGAGCAGTGCTGGCCGCAGCAACGCTGCCCCACCTGAGAGAAGATCAGATCTTTCGTCGTAGACGTTGTCGAATTCCACTTGAGACACCAAGCACACCACCCCTTCCCCGTCACGTAGGGTCTCGACTAGAAGGACACCACCGAGTCTCACCCC
>CAWZYM010000126.1:237500-357500 GCA_963966185.1 Rhabditoides inermis | reverse complement strand
AATCACTATTTCTCCAAAAAATGTCCTTTAATCCTCTAATGTGGGTTTCCCTGAATGGCTCAAAACAAGAATCCGAATATCGTAAAATCAACAACTGTTTATTGTGAATGACACAAGTACACACTTCACATTTTCACAACTTCGCATAACCGTTCGTACATTCAACACACATCACTGCGGCAATTCTTCCTCATTGAACCAGGGCAGATGTTCTTGAGGATACCGATACCACGGCAGATGAATGGGATCGATGTCGCTATCTTGGTAGTAGTTGGTAGTAGCGAATGGACGTGCCGTCTCACCCGCTAGCTCATCCATCGAACGCGTGAGACCAGACTGAAAAGTGAACAGTTATATATAATTACATAAGTGCTACCTAAATCCTAAACATATAGTGGGCTCGAAAATAAGTTTGGCGCCTATCACGAGAGGTTTTCAATTTGACAAAACTTGGAGTGACCTGTGGGAATCGAACCCGCGAACATATTCTTGCCAAGCGAGAGCGTTACCACTACGCTAGCTAAGTGTGGTGACAGCTTTGCTGTCAGGAAATATGCACGTAAGATGAAATTTTCACTTTTTAACAGTTTAGTGTACTGTAAAACTATTGGTCAACATAATGTTTTTGACGAGAAATGTTGAGCTGAGATCGAACGGAATATATGTATGTAGGATTGTTTCATTTGCATTTCATGAAGATTACCGTTTTTAGTGCGACTATTTTCCCTTCGCATCCTATGTATTGAATTGCGCATCGCAGTCTCTCCTCGTTCGAAGAAAAGCTCGCGTCGTCATGCTTCTTAGCGTACCTTAAAACTTTTTTCCAATTTATCGCTAACAAAAGACTCTGACTTACATTTCGAACTGCTCACCAACACAGATAGAATATCGATTCATACGTTCTTTGTGCGTGAAAGAATAAACGCACGTAATCGACTTCTGAAATTGAGATAATGAAATATGCAAATCACCACGTACTTATTGTTTGAAGAAATAATATATAGCTTTTAGTTGTAAGAAAAAATTTATATAACAGGACATCGATGAAACGGGTGTAAAACACTCACCATAGGTTTGTATTGAAATACAAAGAGAAAAAGCTCCAGATCGATTTTGGGTAGAAATTTTTGGTGTTTTATGAACACGTCATTGAAGAGTTTGCATACCTGTTTGCATCGCAATACATCCTAAAAGACGTTGAAGATACATTGATAGAACGAGATCCCACATACGGTCGCTGTGACGTGTTTGAATACGTGGACTATGATCTCGACTGGTAGATGGTCAAGCATAGTACTCGATGAGATACAGATAAATAATTATTGAAGGATGAATAGCGCAGTGATTCACAAGATTAGACCAGGAAGAAGCACAAACAATAAGTGACGCCCCTTCCATCGATTGATTTTGCCTGTGGGGCCTTGAATGACCCGATGTTGCTATACTGTAGGTACATATATGCAACAGTAGGTATATTAGAGAAATCGATTAATGAATACAAGCTGCTTGAGAAAGATACCGCCTAGTTTCTGATCACTTCACTCTCACTTTAGCTTTTATCCGAAATACCGTAATTCCAGCTTGTTCCAAAATCGCGAGGTTCTAAATATCCATCACTGTTTCATTCTCGACAATGCCATACAGGCATGTTACAACTCCATATTCGATGTCCCGACAACCCGGCTTTCCCATAAAAGAACACAACAAACTTTCAATATTATCTTTTACGAATTTTCAATACGCTGAATCCGAATATGACCATAACTTTCCCAAAATAGCACTTTGAAAGGAGTTCGGCCACGTGCCGAATAGACTACCCTTGAAAACGACCGGTGAAACAACAGCGGCGTGGCGGAATGGTTAGTGAGTTAGGAAATCGGAAATGACGGTCGGCGGTTCTATTCCCCCTGCTGTCACTAGTTTTTGCAGTGCGTCTAGATCAAAGCTTATAACAGTTTATTGTTGTTTTGTTAACAACGATGTTTTTGCATAACCATACAATTGAAATTATGTAAAATCCAATTGGAGGGTATGGTGGCGAGGATAAAATTTGCAAAAAACCTGGTGACAGCAGGGGGAATAGAACCGCCGACCGTCATTTCCGATTTCCTAACTCACTAACCATTCCGCCACGCCGCTGTTGTTTCACCGGTCGTTTTCAAGGGTAGTCTATTCGGCACGTGGCCGAACTCCTTTCAAAGTGCTATTTTGGGAAAGTTATGGTCATATTCGGATTCAGCGTGAAAAGTTGTGTATAGGTTCTTAATTGCATAAGAATCGGCCACCTTAAGTGCGTGGGCCGCCCGTGTGAGTTACACCAGAAGAGAGATTTGTGGTTCACAGTAGTGCATATGATTGTGTAGTTTGTTTTGTGATTACATCAGTGATTGGTCGGAGTTTTTCATTTAATTTTTTTATCGACACTGGTCATTTCACAGTTGACGGGAAAATGAGCGAGATTTTATGCAAACTTCACTCTCCCGATTATCGTCATTCCTCTCGTTATTCGTGATTATGGAAAACTCCGACTCAAAGCGAAGAAACCACAAAACAAACTATGTAGTCACATGCAGACTACTGTGAACAACAATTCTCTCTTTTGGTGTAACTCAAATTTTCGCTTCTGAATGAAGTTACAGCGATTTATTACTTTTAATATAAATATTACTTATTTCTAAAAAATTGTCTACTTATCACGGATTGTACTGTAGTTTGCTTCTCTAAAACAAATTAAATTGCAGCGATGAGTGGGGCAATAGCCGACGAACTATTACAGTTCAATCCAGCTACAACGAAACAGGTGTGTCTCCTAAGTACATATAACAGACTGTGCTTCAAAAATACATTTTAGATGTTCAAAAAAACAAGTCTGGGGAACGGAGAAACATTGACGAAAGTTAATCAACAACACCTGCAAGACATCGTCAAAAGCAAGGATCTTCGCAAAATGCCGGGAAGTATATTTTTTCAAATCGAAATTGTGTAATAGATGTTCATTATCGACTTCCAGGTGTCGATCGTTTCGGTTGCGGGTCCTTTTCGCGAAGGAAAATCATTTCTACTCAACATCTTACGCCGATACTTGCTGAACCTCCGCGAAGAGCAACTCAGAACCGGAATGGTGAGTGCAATTTTTTGATATAGTGGGTCACCCGTTTTCGCGGTAGGCGAATTATCTTTGGCCGATGAAATGACGCAGACCGATGAGAAAATTGAGTAAATGCACCTTATTCCACCAGTACCAATGAATATTCCGATAGTTACGACCAGTGTAACTTCTTGCACGCCCAATGCCTCAGAAGTCGCTAGATAATCTTCCGAGTATCCCACCGATATAATCCTATTATACGGAATTTCCTATTCCACAAATAAAAAAAACACCTTGCTGTCTTCTATCTTCTACTCTGTTGTTCCTCAACAGCTAGTTTCCTTATTCCCACTAATGACTAATAGCAATGACCGTCCACGTCACTACTATTCTACACCTCGCGCACTCGGCCGCCCACGCTCAGGTATAACGCGCAATCAATACTTCCAAATATCCACCGGGCAACAACCGGAAACAGTGACTCACGAAAAGTCACAACAAGCAAAAACACGAACGTACACAAAGTTTGTATAACGATCAGCAGAAATCAACACAACCACAAATCAACGCAACGCAACTTTTAAATCTTCAACGGAGGCTACACCACAAACAGCTATACCAAGCTCTACACAAAACGCAACAAAAATCACGAGCACCCAGCTCAACCAGCACACCACTGACAGCAAAACAAAAATGACGAAAAACTCTACTAACGTCCCAATATCAAACCGATTTTCCACTCCGAGCGCATTTTGATCTCACTCAAATCCTGAACATGGTGGTAAAGGAGCAAATTTGCATGTCATTTCCATGACTTTCTCTTAAAAATGACACCGGTCCACCGGTTTAGATAGCTCGCAATAAACTAAATAGCAACCGCCCGACTCATCTAGTGCGCCTGTGCATAATAAAAGAATGACGATTCGCAACTTGCTACCGCCAAAACGGGGCACCCACTATAAATTTAGTAATTATTTCAGTGGAATGTCCGTCCACCGCCTCTCGATTCCGAAGCTCAATTCCCGGACGGATTTCTATCGAAAGGCGGATGGAAAAGGTAAATTAGTACTTATATTCAAACCATAGAGCTTTTAAACTCAACACTTTTTTTCAAGTGTGACGGGCGGTATCGAGGTTTTGGCAAAGCCTATTGTGGTTTCGACCGGACACGGCGACGTTGCAGTAATATTGGTGGGCGCCGTTTCAAAACTTCACTCGCAAATGCGGTCACGTCTCACCGCTTTGAGATGGACACCGAGGGCTCGTTTGACCCGCAGCGCAAACCACCCAAGGTGCACAACGGCATGCACAACGACGGACTCATCTTCGCACTCTCCGTGTTGCTCTCTGACACGCAGATATTCAACACCAAAGGATTGCTCAAGATCAGGCGACACAGTACTTCTTGTTTGTACAAAATCGATTCCCCCTATCTTACTTTGACCCGACACCAACGCTTGTTTGCCACCAGTTTGTAGTACAAATGTTATGCAAGCACGCGTTCTAGTATTCCGTATCGAGTAGCTGGGCATTTGAGCTATCTTCAAGATGCAAACGGAATGTTAACATTTTTTGCACAAAAAAACAAAATGTGGCCGAAATCGGCTGATTTTGTTGCAAAACAAAACGAATTTGGCTGTAAAACATTTTCATTTTGCGAACATTTTCAAATTGCCAAACATTCCGTTTGCATCTTGAAGATAGCTTTGATTGATTGAAGAGCTGAAACTAGGAAACAACGCTGGATGAACTGGCGATGTTTCTTCAATACGGCTCGCAGGCGAAGGACAGCGAGACGCCGCCTGATGCCGACATACAGCAGAGCCCCTTCAATGTGAGCTCAATTTCGTAGAGGATCTGAAAAACTACAGCAAACTTCAGCGTTTGGTGTTTTGCCTTCGCGACATTGGAGCGATCGATGAAATAGATGGAGAAACATACCTGAACCAACTTCTTTCGAGTCGAGAAGATGTGAAGGAGAAACTGTCGTGCTATAAGGTGCGACCATGTTTTCTTCTTTCCCTCGACGTTGTCCTGAGGATCTCGCCTGCCATCTCATTCCATACCCTGGGAAGAAAGTTGACCGAAACACAGCGACCTTTCGCGGACTGGTCGGAGGTATGCCGCTTTCTTGTTTGCTCGGCATTCTCCATTTCAGATGTGGACAGTGAGTTCATGGAGCTCGTGTGGTCTATGGCCGCGTCTCTGTTCGATCCACGGACGCTCCGTGCGAAGCAAGTGCTCGGAAGAGCGCTCACGTGCGACCTACTACCCCAGCTAGCTGTTGTCAGTGCATAGTAAACCTATCTCTCTTGTCGTTCTTAAACCATTTTCTTTTTCTTGATCTTTCTGATTGTATTAAAGAATAGCAAACAAAATTTCTTCCAGATGATTCAGTTTGTGCCTGATAAGTTGTTGTATTAAAATCTTCTTTCACGTGACAGTCGTAGTATTTACAAATGCGAATTTTTGCAGGACTGTTGGAAGGCGTTGCAGACAAAGGTCGCTCCAATGCAAACACACATCGAAGCATATGCTAACGTCAAGTATATTCAGGTGAGTTTGTATCGATTACAGATTCATCGATCAAACATAGTTCAAATGCAAATTGATGTGTTTTTTTTCAGGTGAGCCCTACTATATATATATATATATATATATATATATATATATATATATATATATATATATATATATATATATATATATATATATATATATATATATATATATATAGAGAGAGAGAGAGAGAGAGAGAGAGAGAGATTTATCTGGAATCGTTATAGCTGTACATGACATTGCAATCACAACAATATGAATGGAAGCATGCAGTAGGGCCAAGATCTTGGTAGGATAACGCCGGGGGATTACAGTTTAGCAATCGAGGTGGACGACGATTCTTGATCGATACTCAATCGATACTTGATCGATAATCAGTCCAATCCATTAGAGTACCATAGTAGACGGTGGAGAGGCTCCGGGTGTTCCTTTGCTCCCACGTAGTCGCATGTATCTCCTCGAGCCAGTAGTACTGCATCCTCGTGAGCTTCTGCATCGCTTTGCTCAAGGGTACTCGCGCAGGATCATTTAGTCAAACCGACCGCACAGCGCGGGGAAAGAAGAAATAGTAATAATAATCGATATATATATATATATATATATATATATATATATATATATATATATATATATATATATATATATATATATCGATATGACCGCTGACGGGACACCCTCCCACTGGTGTCTACACCAGAAGACACCCAAGCTCACACTGTTTCTATTGTATGCAAGAAGTGTACAAACATTCATATATCATTTAATTTCTTTGTATTTTTCAGACAACAAGGTACGATAAAAAACTTGTAAAAGTTCACTCTGAATGCAAGACCACAGCTTTAACCGCATTCGACTCGGCTGTGCGAACGGTAATTTATATATATATATATATATATATATATATATATATATATATATATATATATATATATATATATATATATATATATATATATATATATATAAATACCACACATTTCCTTCACAAATACAGATTCGCTACGGATCAGATCATCAGAAAAAATCTACGCTACAGAACCTGGACAACGACATTGAGGTACACACTATAACATTTGGTCATAAAGTCATCATCATTTTTAGGACGAATGGCAACGTTTCAGCGCAACAAACAGGAAGAAAATGAGTGTGCTGAACAAGGCTGATGGAGCGGTCGGTAACCTCGCTAAGAAACTCCGTACAGCCGTGAGAAACCCATACGTGCAAGCAGGTATAATCGTTTTGAAACCATGGATTATGAAGTTTTCAGCTACCGCGGGACTGACGGTTGTGGGAATTGGCGGAGTGGCCATCGTATACTTTGGTGCTGCTACAGCAACCGCCGCAATCTTATTCGTTGTCACTTTTTCAAAAAGTTTGGTGACGTGAAGGGTACACACAATCTTCATCCAATATGTTTTCTGGTGTTTCGATCACGTAAATGAATCATGGTTGACTTTCACAATTTAATTGCATGTTTGAGGGTCTCGAATGGAATAAAGTGTATGTGTTGTTCTTTAGTTAAGTTGCTCACAAACACATTGAAATGAACACTTGAGTGAGAACAGAATCCTCCTACACGTGCGCACTCAGACAGTGCCAAGGTACATACGATCCGAGTTGGCATCGCAATCGCTTGCCTCAACAGAAACGAGTGTCGTGGTGCCAGTAGTTCGACAGTAGTCAGGTGCAGTGAATCGGTCGCTACCAGCGCCACGGTTCGGATTGTCCGGATAGTTGCGAGAGAGAGAGAGAGAGAGAGAGAGAGAGAGAGAGGGGGAGATAGATAGATAGAGAGAGAGAGAGAGAGAGAGAGAGAGAGAGAGCGGCGACCGCGCAGGCCGCGCCGCGATTGAATTGGCGCGTAGCGATTTTAGTTTCGTTAGAAATCTCTTGCTGGTAATTGGCGACGGGTAACGGTGCTTCGCGGAGCGGTTTGCGCGCGTGCCACTGACCACAGTGCAACTATCCGGGGAAAGGGGGCCATCTACAAGGTCTTCATTCGAAACGCAGTCGTGGGTAGACGAAATGTAGTCGCTGGCAACGTTGAAAACCGACCGTTTACACGCCGTTCACAACGCGTCTGCAACACGTTTACATTGCCGTTTTTTCCGCGGCAAGTAGACGAACAAAGAGTGTGGTTTATCAATATCAAACCACATCACTGTTGTCAACTTCAACGCTAACTCGCTACGGAGCGAGAAAAAAGTTTGCCGCGATAGCCTCTAATATTTTTGATGTCCATTGTATTACGGATGCTTGATAGATGGAGAGACACAATCCGTATTCCACAACACCGGCCACCTATTGATATCGTCTGGTGCTGCCAACACCCGAAGGCAGACCGTCGTGTTTCTGAAAGAACAGATTGCACCTTACATAGCTTACTCTCCGTGTCATCCGGAAAGACTTGTTGTGATCTATGACTACCACAAGGTACTCGACGAAGGGCGCGCTATCACCTCTCGTACTAGTGAGACCCGACAACTACAGCCGCAAAAAATATGAAGACGTGTCTTATCTGGACAGGAGACGCTCAACCTGAAAGAAGACAAAACTCTAAAGACTACACGGGAATGAAGGCACGAGATCAAGTTAACAAGAAGCAAACCGAGGTGAATTTTCAAGGAGGAGTGAGACAGAGCGGGTTCCTCAGCCCCGTCCTTTACAAGGCCGGGCTGGAACAAAGGCTGAGAAAAAATGACTTGGATAGAGAAGGAGTGAAACGGAGATATTTGAGTCATCTAAATAAAATACGTTGATGATGGCACGATTGAAACGATAAGACGAATGACGAATGGGAAGTGCGTGAGGGCGTTCAAAAGACATCGACGCTTTTACAAACCCATGAAGAGAATCATCATCAGTTCCATTCAATCCCTTGGCGATCGTTTTCATGTGTCTGTCTGCCTGCCTGCACATGTTCTGAGCGTCACCCTCTCGCTAACGAGCCCTCGCGCGCTTTGCTTTTCCAAGTGCTACAGAACATGTAGTTAGCACAAAATAGTATTCTCTTTTGAAAAGTACAAACGTAAAGTACCTCTGTTAGGGTTTATCTCAATTCAACAAAAGCACATGCATAAAACTATTATTTCTACACTAAACTATAAACACAAACCTGCTCTCTCAAACGATATGTAGAAACGTATACTTTATCGATAATTTATCAATAGGGGCTATATATATAATATACTTTTTGTTTTTTTATGAAAGCATTGTGATGAAAGCATCAATAAGCAGCTATAGAACAATCGTTTAGTTTACAATGATGTTTTCATCATTTCTGAATGTATATAAGTACAAGAGCTTTTTGATAGATGACTCTTTTGATAAACGGGTTGATAGAATGTGAGTGATAGAATTTGTGTGCAATAGTATTATCATCTTGGCATTTGATTGTCAATGTATTTGTGATCGTTTTGAGAGAGCAGGTTTGTGTTTATAGTTTAGTGTAGAAATAATAGTTTTATGCATGTGCTTTTGTTGAATTGAGATAAACCCAAACAGAGGTACTTTACGTTTGTACTTTTCAAAAGAGAATGAATGTCCTTTTGTTGAATTTCGAAGAAATTCTTTACGACTACGCAAATCACAAACAGTGTGCATATTATCGCGCTCTCCCGCACAGCGCTCTTGCATCACGAACCAATGAGCGCGCGGGGGCGGGGTTTGAGCGGGTCTTTCAGCGAATCAGCGACGAGCTGCATACCTCGCAGACGTGCAGACCTAACCAGCGAACATAATTTGTGGTCTTAAACTATTGTTTCATGTTTTGTTTTGGTTTATAGTTGTTCAACGGACGATTTAGAGACAATATCATGATTAAACTCTGAAACATTTATTATTTGAATGATTTCCAAGCGATTTTGGCGGCCCTGCGGGCCGAGCGGTTCTGCGAGCCGTTAAGGGAACCCAAACGCTCGGCGCTTCGCGCCGATCCTAATAATGTTCCGTGCGGATGCTGAGCGGCAAGAGAACGAGGAAAATGACGGCGAAGTCTCTCTTCATTTGTTTCCAAATCTAAAGATGATCTCCTAATGGGTATGGGGAAAAATAATTGGAAAAACTTTGCATTGTACTGAAGGAGTGTTGATTGAGAAACGGATAGAATGACTTAGCTGATCGAAATAGTGAAATGAGCTGATGGCTGCTTTTAAGAAGCTGAAGTTGAAGTAAGAGAAGCGGAAACAGGACGTCGACTCGACACCGGCGACCACGGGAGACAGCCGCCGCCGAGAAGAACAACGACAGCGAGCGACTCTGCGACAACGACGACAATGACCACAGAAACGCTATGCTAACGAGAATCAGGCTGGTGAGCAGGAAGAGAAAAACAATCAGGATGGCATTGACACCACGAGAAGAACAAGTAGAAGAAGAACAAGGACCCCCAACAAGGCACGGGTCAAGGGCCAGCACACCCGCCACTGCCACCACGACGCAGCGAGGAGGGGAGGGAGGGCGCAGCGAGGAGGGGAGGGAGGGGGTATGATATGATGTGTTGATGAGAACGACAAAATCTCTTGATATGCACATGATACTCTGACGTGATTCACTCACTCAGTTTGCTTGAAAAGCGCGATAATGACCGGTTGTAGTTGTTTACAGTTCCATTGAAAACAAATTATGTCCAAATGAAGGTGTTTCTTAAGTATGTATCATTAACAAAAAAGAAAGTTCTCGAATCTCAAAAAAAAATTAGAATCTCACTCGAATAAAGTTTTGAAAACCCCCGGTTGCGAACGCATGGGTTCTGGTCCATGCTTACAGAGACCGGGTTAAGCTGTTTGCGATACCACGCATTTTGCAATATTCACATAAAGGGTCACAACGACCGTAAGAGATTAACATCAGTACTTGAGTGATAACGATCCATTGATAGGGAGTGGCGCTGAACTATTGTGAAACGCTTCTTACATATTTACATTACTAAAAACTATTAACCTGTGACGAAAATAGGAAGAAAACTGTGACTTTACACAAGAGTGTCACATAAAATTACACACCAAAAACATGTCCATGAAGTTAATAAGAATTTGGATGAGGCAAGTATCCGAATTCTGTTTTAGTATGTATGTTTCATTAGTACATGAAGAAAGTAGCTATCAAGGTACATACATGCTCGAAACGTGTGGCAGTGGTCGCGTCTGAATTAGACAAATGAGTTTGTAGAGAGGAAAGGGAGAAATGAGATCGCGAAAGTTCTGGCGGAAGAACGCTTGGTCAGTATACCACAACCCACATCGAGAGAGAGAGAGAAGAGATGATCACCTGAAAGTGACTCAACACTCTCAACAAGTGCACCTGTCTCTGGGCGCGACGCTCGCGACATTCTCCTTACAGAGTGAATCACGGCATCGGCAGGTCAGGGCTACAGAACACGGGCGGACGAGTGCCGAATGACAAGTGTGGTATGAAGGGTAGGGAGGGTGGTAGTGAAAGCCGCGCCTTCCCGCATGTTGTTGGCTAATTGCACGGCATTGTGCGAAATAGGTGTGAGAGAGAGAGAGAGAGAGAGAGAGAGAGAAAGAGAGAGTAAGTGATAGCGATGAATCATCCATACTTGATTGTTTACATGATGCCAGAAGAAATGAAAACAGATATAACACATACTTACGACAATTCACAAGTCTTTGTTATTGAAGCCTCTTTCCATGTTTTCGATTAGGATCATCGAGCGTTGCATGTTTGGAGTCTGCTCAACTCTATCATTATCAGTATTTTTATCACTGTTTCGAATTGGTAAACAAAGGCTTTCACGAGTTGCCACGACTTTTTCTAATCAGTGTAAGGTGAGGCGCCTTATCCCTTATATAATGGGTGATAAGAAATTGTACAACCAGCTTGCTCCTCGTTTTTTGCCGAATGTTTTTCTAGGTTGTATCTTGGAATATGAGAAGTTTTCATATTTTGACAATCTTTAAAGTGGAATTCTTGGTTAAAAGGAACACTGGCGACTTATTTTCGACTCGGAATATTATTAAAAATCATATTAACCTAACACATTTGTATTTTGTGCGAAATAACGACTATTCCGCGTTACTTATAAATCTGTAACTGCCTGAGATGCAGAAGATTTTTCAAATTTAAAATTGGTCTCAACACGAATGGCCTTCCGCCCAACTCTTCAATACTGCGAAAAGTGCTCTCGGAGACATAAGCGCAAATGAACGACTCGCGTTCACTTGCTTCATGGCGCATTGCATGACCGCTGCGTTGTGGCACCCAACTCGCAGGTTCGATTCCCGTTTGTTGCAAATATTTTGCTCTTGCGTTAATGAGGAGTTGTGGAAGGTTGTGGCAGATATATAAGTCACCACTGTGCCTTTAAAGGCACAGGGGCGTTATAGGGTATCCCCCCCGGTTCACGGTACGGCAGCCATCTCGCCGCATATTTTCCAGACATCATTTCATCGCATTTAGCCGCGCTATCGGCCCGCGCAAGACCATTCGACCGCGCGAATTGCGCGCTTTGCGGTCTGATTTTAGGGAAATTAAGGTCATTTGCAATTCTAATGAAGCAGAGTTCTTCCCCTTCCAAAGCTAATAACTCCAATCGATGAATTTTTCCAATTTTTGGATCCCCATTCTCCATAGAACTCTAGATTTCGATTTTTGAATTTCGCTCTAGTTTTCTTGTTATCATTCGATAACCACGTTTTTGAGGCGGTTCAATAGGTAAAATCTAGAAAACTTAATAACTCACTTCAAACTCATGTTACAGAACCCAGTTTGAGGGAAAAGGTGATTTGATAGAGACCGCACAGAACTCTAGATTTCGATTTTTCTTTTTCTTTCATTTTTGCCGCGTTTTCGGCGTAAAACCTCTAAATTTCTCCAATTTGCATAAAAAGCTCGTCATTTCGCCCCTGTCTGGCCGACCGCCGATAATTCGCGTACCGTGAAAATGGGGGATACCCTATAGCGATCTCAACTTTCCGAAAAGCAATTTGGCGCGAAGTTTGAATTCGCTTTACCCCGCTTCGCACGTGCATATTCTGGTAAGCGTGAGGTAACGAGGAAACGCGGTTCTTTCGCGTTTTCTTTGTTTATTTCGTGTTTTCATGGATGTTTTCATGGAAACTCAAAAACTAAGCGCCACTGTGCCTTTATCTTTAACACACGAACTTTAGAGTAGTTTGCTTCTCTAAAACAAATTAAATTGCAGCGATGAACGGGGCAATAGCCGACGAACTATTACAGTTCAATCCAGCTACAACGAAACAGGTGTGTCTCCTACATATAACAGACTATGCTTCAAAAATACATTTCAGATGTTCGAAAAAATAAGTCTGGAGAACGGAGAAACATTGACGAAAGTTAATCAACAACACCTGCAAGACATCATCCAAAGCGAGCATCTTCGAAACATGCCGGGAAGTACTTTAAAAAAAGTCGAAATTATGTAATAGATGTTCATTATTGTCTTTCAGGTGTCGATCGTTTCGGTTGCGGGTCCTTTTCGCGAGGGAAAATCATTTCTACTCAACATCTTACGCCGATACTTGCTGGACCTTCGCAAAGAGCAACTCAGAACCGGACTTGTGAGTGCAGTTATTTTTCTGATACATTTGGTGGCTATTTCAGTGGGATGTCCGTCCACCGCCTCTCCGTTCCGAAGCTTCTTTCCCGGACGGATTTCTATCGAAGGGCGGCGTGAAAAGGTATTTATATTCAAACCATAAAGCTGTTAAGCTCAACAAAATGTTTAAACAAATTTATTACTTATACAACGAGACTAACTTTGTTTTCAAGTGTGACGAGCGGTATCGAAGTTTTGGCGGAGCCTATTGTGATTTCGACCGAAGACGGCGACGTTGCAGTGATATTGGTGAGCGCCGTTTCGAATAGTCACTCGCAAATGCGGTCACGTCTCACCGCTTTGAGATGGACACCGAGGGCTCGTTCGACCCGCAGCGCCAACAATCCGAGGGGCACAACGGCATGCACAACGACGGACTCATCTTCGCACTCTCCGTGTTGCTCTCTGACACGCAGATATTCAACACCAAAGGATTGCTCAAGGTCAGGCGACACAGTACCCGACACCAACGTCTGTTTGCCAGCATTTAGTATGAATGTTATGCAAGCACGCGTTCTAGTATTCAGTGTAGAGTAGTTGTGCATTTGATTGATAGAAGAGATGAAACTAGGAAACGACGCTGGATGAACTGGCGATGTTTCTTCATTACGGCTCGCAGGCGAATGACAGCAAGACGCCGCCTAATGCCGACAGACAACGGAGCCCCTTCAATGTGAGCTCAATCTCGTCAATTTCGTAGAGGATCTGAAAAACTACAGCAAACTTCAGCGTTTGGTGTTTTGCCTTCGAGACATTGGAGCGATCGATGAAATAGATGGAGAATCATACCTGAACCAACTTCTTTCGAGTCGAGAAGATGTGAAGGAGAAACTGTCGTGCTATAAGGTGCGACCATGTTTTCTTCTTTCCCTCGACGTTGTCCTTTGAGGAGCTCGCCTGCCATTTTCTTCCACACCCTGGGAAACCAGTCGTCCGAAGCACAGCAACCTTTCGCGGACTGGTCGGAGGTATGCCGCTTTCTTGTTTGCTCGGCATTCTCCAATTCAGATGTGGACAGTGAGTTCATGGAGCTCATGTGGTCTATGGCCGCGTCTCTGTTCGATCCACGGACGCTCCGTGCGAAGCAAGTGGCAAGAGCGCTCACGTGCGACCTACTACCCCAGCTGGCTGTTGTCAGTGCATAGTAAACCGATCACATACTCATATATACTCGTATCTCTTGTCGTTCTTGAACCATTTTCTAACTTTCTTGATCTTTCTGATGATATTCAAGCATAGCAAACAAACTTTTTTTTTTGACTTAAAGGGACAGTTTCATAATACGCAAGCGGAATCGCGAATGGACGTTTTGGTGACAGTCGGTCGTGTCTGAGGGGCTTTTCTGCCATAGGCCGCGCGCAAGCCGTCTGCGCTCTCTCCAATCACACAGTCTTTCGCCCTACTGATTTTGGCGCGTTTTTCAATACGAAGGGCGCACCACGAAAACGCAAATGAGTTAGGTTAATATGATTTTTAATAATACTCCAAGTCTAAAATAAGTCGCCACTGTTCCTTTAACGGAACACACCACTCTGAAATTTGTGTAAAACCACGAATGCCACGTGAAAAATATCGAAAAATAACAACTTTTCCTGATCACATTCAAAAGTATGGTCATACATTGATTACCGTTTGGGTATTTCACACTACGAAATGAAAAAGTTTGTGCCTGATAAGTTGTTGTATTAAAATATTCTTTCATATGGCAGTCGTAGAAATGCGAATCTTTGCAGGACTGCTGGAAGGCGTTGCAGACAAAGGTCGCTCCAATGCAAACACTCACCGAAGCGTATGCTAACGTCAAGTATATTCAGGTGGGTTTGCATCGATTATCGATTCATTGTTCGATTATCGAGATGAAACATAGTTCAAATGCAAATTGATGTGTTTTTGAGGAGAAAGACGCTGCTTTCCGAAACTATCGACAGGAGATGCATGAACGGATGGTGAACAAACCTTTATCTACATATGCCAAAAATGGACCTAAATATACTACTCGCCACATCACATGAAATAGCAGAACTGTGGGCCTGGGTGTCCCCGGTGTGAGCCCGAGTGTAGTGAGCTCACGTCCCGTATTCGATCATATTCATTTAAAAAAAGTCTTTTGATATGACCGCAGACGGGGCGCACGCCCACTCGTGTGTACACAGGGGGCACCCAGGCTCACACTTTTTCCATTGTATGTGCGTAGTGTACATATATATATATATATATATATATATATATATATATATATATATATATATATATATATATATATATATATATATATATATACTACTCGCATACTCTTCTTTGTCTTTTTCAGACAGCATGGTACGATCCAAACCTCGTAAACGAGCACTCTCAATGCAAGACCAAAGCGTTGAACGCATTCGACTCGGCTGTGGGAAAGGTAATATATCTATCTATATCTATCTATCTATCTATATATATATATATATATATATATATATATATATATATATATATATATATATATATATATATATATATAATATGTATGTGTGGTATGTGATCTATATCTATATCTATATCTATATCTATATCTATATAGATATAGATATAGATATAGATATAGATATAGATATAGATATAGATATAGATATAGATATAGATATAGATATAGATATAGATATAGATATAGATATAGATGTAGATGTAGATATAGAAATAGATATAGATATATATCACATACCACACAATTCATTCACGATTACAGATTCGCTACGGATCGGTTCATCAGAAATCGTCTACGATACAGAACCTGGGCAACGACATTGAGGTACAAACTAAGATTTTAGTCATAGAAATAATATCATTATCGTTTTCAGGACGAATGGCAACGTTTAAGCGCAACCAACAGGAACAAAATGAGTCTGCTGGACACGGCTGGAGAAATGGCCGGCAACCTTGCTGAGAAAATCTATACAGCAGTGAGAAACCCAATCATGCAAGCAGGTATAATCGTTGTGAAACCATGGATTATGAAGTTTTCAGATACCGCGGGACTGACGGTTGTGGGAATTGGCGGAGCGGCCATCGTATACTTTGGCACTGCTACAGCAACCGCCGCAATCGCAGCAACCGCCGCAATCGCAGCAACCGCCGCAATCGCAGCAACCGCCGTTGTCACTTTTTCAAGAAATATGTTAATGTTTTAGTGTACACACAATCTTCATACAATATGTTTTCTCGTGTTTCGATTACGTAAATGAATCATGGTTGACTTTCACAATTTAATTGCGTTTGAGGGTCTCGAATCGAATAAAGTAAATGTGTTCAAATGTGTTGTTCTCAAGTCAAGATTCTCACAAACACGTTGAAATGAACACTTGAGTGAGAACTGCATCCTCGTGAACGTGCGCACTCAGACAGTGCCAAGGTACATACGATCCGAGATGGCATCGCAATCGCTTGCCTCAACAGAAACGAGTGTCGTAGTGCCAGTAGTTCGACAGTAGTCAGGTGCAGTGAATCGGTCGCTACCAGCGCCACGGTTCGGATTGTCCGGATAGTTGCGAGAGAGAGAGAGAGAGAGAGAGAGGGAGAGAGAGAGAGAGGGAGAGAGAGAGAGAGAATTCTTCGCTGACGAGGCGGCCCTTCAGCTCCACGTAGCGCACGTCGTCGACGTCCACCCGGTCGGCGAGCTCGCTGAGCATCTTCTTGGCAATGCTCGAGTCCCAGATGTTGCAGACAGCAGATACCGCCAGCTCTCCATTAACGGAGCTGTACGTTGATGAAATAACGCGGAACACCATCGGAGGCATTACATATCCCTCCTTTCCATAGAGAACGAAGCAGCGGCCCTTGTCCCATCCGATTCCACTGTTGACGTTCAAGAATCTGAGCTCCGCAAATAGTTTGGGCGCCTCGGTGTTGGCGGCCTTCATGGTGCACCGCAGCAGATGGTGATCCTCCTTGTCAGCTCGATGATGAAACATCACGTTGATGCCAGCTCCGAACGACTGAAAACAAAAATGATCACTATCCTCCATCTACTACTCACCTGGTCCATCAATCCGGAAGTGTCCTTGTCTCCGAAGCGGCTGAAGATCGACTTCCTGTCTTGGATCAAGTGGTATTCGTCGTCCGACACGTCCCTGATCTTTCATGCTTGGCTGGCCTTGAGAGTGGTTCCGAGCGGCAACACAGAGAGCAGAAGCTCACGCAGTTCCCACCTCCCATTGCGGACAGAGACCTCTCCAGGCAGGAATCGATTCGGGAATATGTGCTGGCGACTGGTGGCAACCAGCCAGTTCTCCCGGGCGAGCACGCGTTGTCCATTTGCGAGATAGGATCCCTCCGTTCTTGCTGCGGCATGAATGGGAACAGGTGATGTTCCGCTGATGAGTTCGGCGCGGCGCAGAGCACGGTCGGGTCCCTTTGTTCCCTTGCAAATGACGAGGCGCTCGTCGGTGAGGCTGGGCGGCAACCAGGCAAAGCGTTGCACCCGGAAACACGGATCCAGGGCGTACGGATCGTCCTGGCACGCGGCCCGCTCCAAGCTTCCCTCCGGGTCCAGATAGCATGCCTTGGTGAGCATGATGTCGAAGATCCAGATGAGTGCGCCTGGTGCAGCCATCCTCGTCCCGTTATTCCGTTACTTCCCAGTGAGTACGTTCAGCGCAAGCGGGTCGATCTCCAGGTATCTATGAAACAATAGTTATTGAGACAAAATATGGAAGCACCCACCTGAGCTCCTTGTTGTTGAAGGAAGCCGTGTAGTCGAGTACTTCAATGATCGTCTTGAATCTGTACTCGCCCATTACGCATCCCAAAACGGCTCCTTGACGATCAGCGTTGTGCGGATTCTTAATCCCGACCATGTCCACCTCGATGGGGATGAACTCCGCCGAGTCCACGGGCGACATGTTCTTCAGGGGAGGCGGGTCATGCGGACCCTTCTCCTTCATCGTCCTGATCAGCTCCGCGCCCTTCTGGAGATAGCGCACCGAGTTCGTCTCGTTCGCACAATAATAGAACGGCACGGGGAACTTGTTGCGCGGCCAAGGCTCGCGGAAGCTGTAACATCAAATATAATACACCATGTTTCCTTTTCCATCTACATGTTGCTCATCTGCTTCTTGTCGTACAGCTCTCGATAATTCCTGTAGGTGAGGAAGTCGGGCAGCTTCATCGAGACCCTATCCTCCGCCAAGTGCGAACTGCAAGAAAATGTTGATAACCTCCCCTCTCCTACACCTACTCACTAGTCATGTGACTTTTTTATGTAGTGGAATAGGCGGCACTGGTCCGCGTAGGGGTGCATGTCTCCGGGTGTGAGGCGAGGGGGGAGCCGGGCGTTCTCATCAGTTCCCTCTTCATTTCCCTCGTTTGACCCGTCTGCTCCAGCGGCGTTTCTCTTTCGAGAACCACCGGACGATGACTCGTCTGCCTCCATGGCCTGAGTAGAGTTGTCGGACACCTAAAATGTTCCTCACCTTCCCGTCTACACATGAACACTCACCTCCTCGGAGTCCTCTGAGTTTTCCTCAGTCTCCATGCTTGCGGCGGGTTCTTGGGGTTCGGGGATGTCGATCCTGGGTCCCTCCTCGACTTCCTGCTTTGGCTGCACTTCTGCAGTGACCAAGCTGTCGAATATCACCGGCAGTGACCAAGTACGACTCTGAAAAGATTAAGCTTACCTTGTCCAGATCCCCCCCCCCCAGTTGATCCCCAGCTTACCGAGTCCGCCATCGAGCAGGTCTCGTCGTCCATCTTGGTGATGTTGTAGAAAACAGAAGAAAAGCGGTGGGGAGTGAGGGAGATGACAGGGTTGGCAAGTTTGATCTCACCTGCAACTCACGAGGTTAATCACACATGAATGGCACGCGACAACAATGGCGTAATGACCGAACTAAAAAAAAGGCAAAACAAGAGAGGCAGAAATACCCGGCGAAATGTGGATAGAAATAATAAAATGGGCAAAACTCGAGACAGAAGCAAAATTAAAAATTCGCGAAATTCGCGAAACCGGTATAAAAATGCGCGCAATAATTATCTGCTTCGTGAGAAACAGAAATAATAACACAAAACGTCGAAAACACAAAATATACGAAAATTCCTAAAATTAAATTCGTCGACCGGAAGAAAAATGACGAAAGCACTGTACTGATCGTGGCGGGACCAGCGCGGAAGCACTGGAAATTTCCTGACCGCTCCTCGCACTGCACCACGCGACACTACGAATTGCTCCGATCAGCTGATAATGCTAAAATATAGAATTTTACGTTATCAATAATTATAAAATAATATTTACTGCGTCCTACACTAACTTCGCCACCTCAGAGGTTAGCTAGAACTTCATTCCCTCCTGCAATAAGCTTCCGAAAATGCTAAACTATGTGGAAATGCAAAAGTATGCTACAAAACTCATATTTTGTTCACAACACACCTCACCTAGACACGTGGAGAGAGGCGAAGATCTCCCATCATCAGCTGCACGTGCTCGTTGACTTTCCGCAGTCGCTCCTCACGCTCTTGCTCCTGCGTCGGTCTCGTCCTGCGCGGAGAGCTCCCCGCGGGGCCGCTCCTCGCCTCGCGCAGCAGTCTCGTCAGCTCGCGCTGCTTGGGGCAACGCGTGTAGTCATGCCGCCTCGAGTAGCAATAGGTGCAGTAGAGCCTGGGCGAGCCCTCGATGAACGGCTGGATGTCGCTCCTCGGTCTTTCCCTAGAGAAACACCTCAGACGCTGGTGGCCCATCACCCCGCACCTCTCGCAAAAGTCGACAAAATCCCTGTTCCTTGCAGTGATGAAATTGTCGGCTGCCCTGCAAGAGTTCAGAGTTTGTGGCATCACCCACAGACCCCTACCGTTCAACATAGGCATCTTCCACTCACCCAACTGCACGAATCCGGTGACGTAGTCCACTGTGAGGCTTCCCAGCTCCGCCAGAGTCGAGTTGCCCAGAACGAAATTGACCGGCAATGTCTCTGCAACAAAGAGAATAGTGGTGAAGAGACCACAGCCTTCGAGAACCAACTTCTGCGTTACCTTTCCAATGATGTGCACGCGCCCGTTCGCTGTGTGCAGCGTGACGTCGGTGTCTTCCCTCGTCCACTCGTGCCTCTCGACGACCAACTTGTGCACGACCGATGTGCTGGCGCCGGTGTCGATCCATGCGAGGTAGTCCGGCCAGTAGCCGTTGCCGCCAGCGCGCAGATTCACGGTGACGACCGTGCTGGCCGCTCGCTCCTCGAACAGAGTCATAAGATGACCGTCGCCGGGTTTGCACTTCTTGACGGCGCTCTCCCGATGCGCATCCACAATGGCGAACAGCTCGCGCTCCAGGTCGAGTGCGCGGTCGTGCGCCTCCCTCATCTCGTCCGTCATGAACTTTCTGAAGAAGTGAAGAAGAGACCACACAATGCCCACCACACCTGCGACGCACACGATAGTCGTCATCAAGTGCAGATATCACGTCGGAGCGTCCGAGGCGTCTTCTGCCTGGATCGCGTCTGCTCCTTGAATAAGCGTCGCCACTATAAACAACATGGAGAGAGTGCCCGGATTAAGTATCCTACCACTCACCCTCTCAGCTTCTCGCTGAGTCACATGAGCCTCTTGCTCATACCAATCCTCCTCGGAGTCCCTCTCGGAGCACTCCTCGAAGTCGACACCGCTAATGGTGTTCACCTGGATTCCGCTGGAGGTCTGCCCTCCTGTCAGCTTGGGGCACCTGTTGGCGTAATGATCGTCAGACCCGCAAGAATGACAGTTACCTCGCTTATTCCTTCCCAGCGGCATCCTGTTAGATCCCGTCTTGATCTTCCTACCCTTGAGGACATCCGGCGCCGCCTCATTTTCCGCGATGCGCACCGCTTCCTCCTTGTCACAACCTGAATCTATGAGTCTTGCCCAACACTGGCCCGCAGCATGACCCATCATTCCACAATAAGCACAATACCTCCGATCTCCTTCCATCGGTCGGCCGCCCGTCTGCTGAATCGCCGCCACCATGGGTGTCTCTGTCGCCAGCTCCGACGCTGGCAGCACCGTCTCCAGGTGACGCGCGCGCCGGACTGTTTCCTGGAAAGTCGTAATCGTATCCATTACCATGCAGCGGACCTTGCCGGCCACGTTCTCACCTAGTCCCTTCATGAACGCCTTGAGTATGCCGACGTTGTAGACCGGCTCCTCCTCGCCAGAGAGTGCCAGCTTCGCCAGCCTCTTCACCCTGTAAGCATATTGATCAATCGATTCACCCATGGCCCACCTCACATCATTCAAGGCCCGTCGAGCTTTTCTGCGAGCCGTCTCCGTGGCGAAACTGTCCTTCAGGAACGCGCTACATGGAGTTTGCGTATATCAAAAAACACGAATCGTCTTTCAAATTTGGTTTTAATGCATTCAGATACATGGATGATTTGTTAATCATTCATGATCCTCAAACATCTGTTCTCAGTGACATCACTAACATTATTTACCACAATTCTCTCACAATGGAACAGACAAACACCGATTCACAAAATGCAATATTTCTTGATCTGAATATAAAAAAAACCAACAAGAGATTTAAAATTGAATTATATAACAAAACCGATGATTACAATTTTGAAGTAGTGCGCTACCCAAATTATAAATCAAATATTAAAACATCCATTGGTATTAATACACTACGTGGTGAAGTTATACGAATCTTTAGAACTTGTACCGAAAAATTAACGTTCAAAAACCGTTGCAAACAACTAGTGGAAACCTTTTTCAAAAATGAATATCCTAAAGCACTGATTGAGAAAGAATTTTCGAAGGTCATAATGCAAAACAGAACCGTTTCATTGAAACTTGGTTTGAAACGTATTGACGACGTTCTCGCAATCATTCGCTGATCGGGCGGGAACAGTGGCGTGCGGGGTCAGTCCGCTCCGCCCCCTCATGCCCACTTCCTTCCCTCTCTCTCTCATTCCCTTGACCTGACCCGTGCCACACTGATCACTCACGCTCGCAGCCGCTACATATTCACTGTCTATTTTTCACTCGCTTCGACTATTTCGCCTATATGGATTCTATATTCCCTTCTTCCTCTTTTCTTCTGACAAGTTCTACACTAAACATTTATGTCGTGTTGTTGTACGTTTGCATGTTATGTGTTTGTCTAGCGGTTCCTACTGATGAGACTCCGCCGCGCTGTCCAATTAAAACAATTCCAGTCTAGAATAGGAGTCGAAACTGGTTTTGTTCAACTTGTTACTTCAAACTTATCCACACTTTGTTGTTGTCTAATTCAGAGTTTTCTGTAGTCATCTGCGCATCTGTGATCGTACTCTATCTAATCACTCTCCCCTCACGATCAGTATATGCTCACGACACACTATCCGCCATACATGTCAATTCCTCGATCTGATTCCGTGATCTACCGCACCATATTTGAGTTTCCCACCCACTGTGAATGTATCTTTATTGTGAATTTCGCATAGTGTTTACATCAATGATAAAATCACCCGTACGAACGATTGTGAACTGAAATTTACGGACTACTATTGCTTGCTATTTTTTTCGTGTTTCTTGTGTGACGGAGGCTTGTAATGCCAGCGGCGGTCCGCCTGAAACGAGATACACTCAAACCCCGCCCATACAAGCCACGCCCACCTCGATCTCATACACGTCAGCCGCGGGCGCTGCGTGGTTCTGGATGAGAGAGGCTTGTAGGGGAATGGAAGCGGCCATCACCTAAAGGGAAACGTTGAGAGAGAGAGAGAGAGAGAGATGGAGAAAGAGAGAGAGAGAGAGAGAGAAAGAAAGAGAGAGAGAGAGAGAGAGAGAGAGAGAGAGAGAGAGAGAGATGGAGGAAGAGTGAGAGAGAGATATGGAGAGAGAGATGGAGAAAGAGAGAGAGAGAAAGAAAGAGGGAGAGAGAGAGAGAGAGAAAGAAAGAAAGAGAGAGAGAGAGAGAGAGAGAGAGAGAAATAGGGGGAAAAGAGAGAGAGAGAGAGAGAGAGAAAAGAGAGAGAGAGAGAGAGAGAGAGAGAGAGAGAGAAAGAAAGAGAGAGGCCCGCACCGCGTCATGTCCCAGCCCGTCCATCTCGAACTCGGCGTCGCAGTTGCGCAGCGAGGAGCAGCGCTGGCCGCAGCAACGCTGCCCCACCTGAAACACGTCTCTCTGAAAGACTGAAAGAAGTAGTTTTTGTTGTGTTTTTGTTGTGTCTGTGTCTCATAGTTCTTCTGCCCGATGAAGATTATTCATAATAATAAAAAGATTCCAGCTGGTGAGCTGATGTCGGACTCCACTTGACACATCAAAGACACACCGACATATACATACTAAACACCGTTTCATCTTCGTGAGCGTTTCTATCTACATAATACGTTTGTGTATAGACTTCTGCGAGATTACCAGATAAGTTGGTTGAAATGACTCTTTCTTATTCTTTTCAAAGACAGTTGTTTGAAATGTCCCGTTGTTTTTTCGTGTTTTTTTTATTAGTCCCTATGTTTGAAATCGCATGGTGTTTGAATGTGGAAGAACCCACCAGTCCGTCGCCGTTGCTGTAGATGGCGAACGAGTGCGCTCCCTCGAACCGCGCCCGCTCCTCGTTCACAGAACGCTGACAACAGTTGTACATGTTGTAGAAAGACAATTTCCTACACTCGTTTTCTAGTCATTCTATAACTGCAACTTTCTCATAGTCCAAAATCACATGGTGGATTTCTCACATCCCCCGGAAAAATCTAATAATGCAACTGATAACTGACCAGTATCCTGCTCTCGCAGTGCAGTCCGTTCGTGGCCGAGCAGATTCCGAAGGGGAGCAGACAGAAGGAGGAGCCGTGGTTCGCGCCCGCCACGGAGACGAACGTGTCGATCTACAAAGATGTCCTATTCGAAACACCAGGAGCTGATCGAATACGAATACGCCACTTTTGCTATATGATCTGAATGTGAAAAGGAGAAGGTAGGTAAGCAGGTGCGCAGCGTATATGCAGGTAAGACAAAGTGCTGTGTCTGATTACCTTATCCGTGAGTGCCTCTCCCAAATCCCCGTTGTCACAGCTTCCACCCAGTATTGTTTTCCTGAAACGATGCCTTCTTATACGGAACTGCCGGGAATTGAGTATTCTTCACCGTTTCAATGGTTTTATCCGCTTTTTCCTCTCTCACGTAAAGGAGTTTCGGGTTGGCTACAACAACTACAAGCTTGTGCTAGAAATGCGACGCACGCACCTCGCAACGGGCGCGCCCATGGAGTACGCGATGACGTCGACTCTCGAGCTGCCCGTGTGCTCCAGCACTGACTGGATCAGCGCGCGGATCTGACAATACACACATATGAAGAGAAAGCGAGAGGTGAGCAGACGCTGTGCGCACAATCTTTCAGGAAGCGAAGTGATTCGAAGGGATAGCATGGCATTGCGGAGTGTTCGAGGGGTATTCGGGAATGGGTCGAAGAGTCTGACCGCGACTTTACAATAGTGAGGTTGTTACCACTATTGCAGTAAAAGTTGGAGGATAAAATGTTATATTTGTTTTAATTATTTTCAACCATACCTGGCGCATGTACTGGCACTCGAGGTGGTAGAGGAACAGGGGGCGCTTCCCGCCGTCCCCGTACGTCGTGCCGTAGACCTGGAGGGAGTCTCTCTCTCTCTCCCTATCTCTCCATTTCTCGTTCCTCCTCTCTCTCTCTCTCTCTCACCTCCCCCTCCCCATATCCCTCCCTCTCTATCAGCCACTTCCTAGTAGCCTCGAACCTCGCCGCTGTGTTCGTCACTCCGTGCACGATTATCACTGGCTAAAATGATACATTTCGATTATTTTGATAACAATAAATCGATAATACATATAATGATTGAAAGAGAGAACGAAAGAGAAAGGAATAGACGAGATGGAGAGAGAGGGAGAGAGGAGGGGGGGGGGGAGAAAGAGCGTCTCACCTCGTGTCTGATCACCTCACTAGCGTTTCGCTTCCCTCCGAAACTCCCGGCCGCGCCGAAATCGCGACGTTCTAACAACATCTACAATCCATTGATGAAAGGCGTTCGAGAGGAATCGACTCGCCTGTCCCGGTTTCGTGTAGCGCTTCTCCAGCAGTCGGTTGAACTCGGGCGAAAAGTTCCCAGCCACGAATCGGAGACACAACAACAACAACAACACAATCATCGCATCTGAATCTTTCTATGAAGTCAGCCGCGCGCACGCATCAATGATCGCATCAACGGAACATAACAGAAAACGACTGCTGCTCTCGGCCTGCGGCGAAAGAAAGCGAAGGTCTGCTGGGAGAACAGGAAATCCCGTTTATTGGTTCATTCCATCATCACTGCGCACTCTCCTACCAAATCACATTCTCTCCGTAGCGCACCTTTCCATTCTCGACTTTGCCTTACAGCCGTGTTACAACACCAAATTCGACGTCCCTGTGGCAAACCGGTATACCGTTCCCCATGAAAAAAGCACTTCCAAACATATCATCTTTGAGCCGACGAAGCCATGGAGTAGTCGGATAGAATGGAATCGCAATCAGCAATGGGCGGGGGTGTGACCGAATGGCCAGTGCGGGTAACCGGTAGGGCATTGGAGAGGGATAGGGAAGATGTGGCGCAACTGAGTGGGCAGACCGAGCTGAGTGCGCCTCCCAGCTGGTGGGGGGATAGATATTGGGGTTGACTTGTGAAACTGACAAAATGCCAGAGGTCTTGTGCACAAATTTATTTTGAATGTCAATAAAAAAGTCAAACAAATGTTCTCTACGCTGAATTCATTGAAGGAAAAATAGCCCTTTCGGGGATATGCTCTAATCACTATTTCTCCAAAAAATGTCCTTTAATCCTCTAATGTGGGTTTCCCTGAATGGCTCAAAACAAGAATCCGAATATCGTAAAATCAACAACTGTTTATTGTGAATGACACAAGTACACACTTCACATTTTCACAACTTCGCATAACCGTTCGTACATTCAACACACATCACTGCGGCAATTCTTCCTCATTGAACCAGGGCAGATGTTCTTGAGGATACCGATACCACGGCAGATGAATGGGATCGATGTCGCTATCTTGGTAGTAGTTGGTAGTAGCGAATGGACGTGCCGTCTCACCCGCTAGCTCATCCATCGAACGCGTGAGACCAGACTGAAAAGTGAACAGTTATATATAATTACATAAGTGCTACCTAAATCCTAAACATATAGTGGGCTCGAAAATAAGTTTGGCGCCTATCACGAGAGGTTTTCAATTTGACAAAACTTGGAGTGACCTGTGGGAATCGAACCCGCGAACATATTCTTGCCAAGCGAGAGCGTTACCACTACGCTAGCTAAGTGTGGTGACAGCTTTGCTGTCAGGAAATATGCACGTAAGATGAAATTTTCACTTTTTAACAGTTTAGTGTACTGTAAAACTATTGGTCAACATAATGTTTTTGACGAGAAATGTTGAGCTGAGATCGAACGGAATATATGTATGTAGGATTGTTTCATTTGCATTTCATGAAGATTACCGTTTTTAGTGCGACTATTTTCCCTTCGCATCCTATGTATTGAATTGCGCATCGCAGTCTCTCCTCGTTCGAAGAAAAGCTCGCGTCGTCATGCTTCTTAGCGTACCTTAAAACTTTTTTCCAATTTATCGCTAACAAAAGACTCTGACTTACATTTCGAACTGCTCACCAACACAGATAGAATATCGATTCATACGTTCTTTGTGCGTGAAAGAATAAACGCACGTAATCGACTTCTGAAATTGAGATAATGAAATATGCAAATCACCACGTACTTATTGTTTGAAGAAATAATATATAGCTTTTAGTTGTAAGAAAAAATTTATATAACAGGACATCGATGAAACGGGTGTAAAACACTCACCATAGGTTTGTATTGAAATACAAAGAGAAAAAGCTCCAGATCGATTTTGGGTAGAAATTTTTGGTGTTTTATGAACACGTCATTGAAGAGTTTGCATACCTGTTTGCATCGCAAGACATCCTAAATGATGTTTAAGATACACTGATAGAATGAGATCCCACATACGGTCGCTGTGACGTGTTTGAATACGTGGACTATGATCTCGACTGGTAGATGGTCAAGCATAGTACTCGATGAGATACAGATAAATAATTATTGAAGGATGAATAGCGCAGTGATTCACAAGATTAGACCAGGAAGAAGCACAAACAATAAGTGACGCCCTTCCAGCGATTGATTTTGCCTGTGGGGCCTTGAATGACCCGATGTTGCTATACTGTAGGTACATATATGCAACAGTAGGTATATTAGAGAAATCGATTAATGAATACAAGCTGCTTGAGAAAGATACCGCCTAGTTTCTGATCACTTCACTCTCACTTTAGCTTTTATCCGAAATACCGTAATTCCAGCTTGTTCCAAAATCGCGAGGTTCTAAATATCCATCACTGTTTCATTCTCGACAATGCCATACAGGCATGTTACAACTCCATATTCGATGTCCCGACAACCCGGCTTTCCCATAAAAGAACACAACAAACTTTCAATATTATCTTTTACGAATTTTCAATATGATCAAAACATACGCAACGAGACCATGTGACAAGACTGTCAGTGCGCGCGCAGACAAAAGAAGGGGGCCGAAGCCATGGGAGAGGCCGGATGGAATGGAATCGAGTCGACTGGGGGCCGGGGTGTGACCGAATGGGCATCGGCAGTAACCGGTAGGGCATTGGAGAGGGATAGGGTGCGGCGGGGGGACGATGCGAACAAGGGAGGAGAGGGCGACACACAGAGGGTACAACGAAACACAAAACAATATGAATACAACATAGGCATAATACGAAGAGTCACAAAAAAACACTACACCAGGACGAGGTACTACAATCTTGAACTGCTTCGACTGATCACGCGGTGGTGGCAAACGCCTCGGTAGGGATGGCAGCCCGGTTATCCGTAAACAACTGACCGGCCGTCTGCAACACAAGCCATTACATGTTGACCGGAACCCCTCGCCAGCGCACCTCATAGTTCCAGTTGCTGTCCTCGAGGCACTTGGCAGACCACTCGGGCAGCATGCCACTCTGCCGACAGAACTGCTCCACCATCTGACGCTTCACGTCGTCCGATGGACCGGCAGCTGGAACAACATAGATCAGGCACATACTCTCTCTCTCCTCCCTACTCTCTCTCTCCTCCCCCCCCCCCCTCTCTCTCTCTCTCTCTCTCTCTCTCCTCTCCCCCCCCTCTCTCTCTCCTCTCCTCTCTCCTCTCTCCTCTCTCCTCTCTCCTCTCTCCTCTCTCTTCTCTCCTCTCTCCTCTCTGCTCTCTCCTCTCTGCTCTCTCCTCTCTCCTCTCTCCTCTCTCCTCTCTCCTCTCTCCTCTCTCCTCTCTCCTCTCTCCTCTCTCCTCTCTCTCTCCTCTCACTCTCCTCTCTCTCTCTCCTCTCTCTCTCTCCTCTCTCTCTCCTCTCTCTCTCCTCTCTCTCTCCTCTCTCTGCTCTCTCTCTCCTCTCTCTCTCCTCTCTCTCTGCTCTCTCTCTGCTCTCTCTCTCTCCTCTCTCTGCTCTCTCTCTCCTCTCTCTCTCCTCTCTCTCTCCTCTCTCTCTCCTCTCTCTCTCCTCTCTCTCCTCTCTCTCTCCTCTCTCTCCTCTTTCTCCTCTCTACATATCTTGACTATCATGGTCTTTTCAACTTTGTACCGACTCGTTCTCGCGCTTCTCATGGGTGGCGTGTGGTTCCATGTTTTGATACAGCACTCAAGAGCAGCGCATTTTTTAACAAGATTTACAGTATTTTGAACTCACTTCCCCTTTCCATAGTAATGTCTGCGAAACATGAAACTGTAAAATCCTTCTTAGAAAGTAATCCTCGTTTGTTGCAGCTTCGAAGATTTGTAGACTGTAGTCAACATTCGATGCTTTCTGTTTTATCTTCCACTTTCTCATACCGTATGCAATTGCTTACTATGATGTCTTGCACTGTTGCTCTCATATGTACACGGTAATAAACTTATTATTATTATATAAAACTAACAATATAGAAAGTTTCGTCTAGAATAGGTGTTTTACGATGACAACGAGTCTCTGTTTATGAATTTTTACAAGTATAAGGTTCGTCCTGTTCTCGAATACGGTAGTGAGGTTCTCTTAGCCCTCAATGTTGCCCAGAGTAATGAACTTGAAGCTGTGCAAAGATCATTCACGAAACTGCTTGCTCCTAAATTTTCATACACGGAAAGGCTACAAAAGTTTTCCCTTGAGACACTGTGGACTCGTAGAGTGTTGTCAGATTTGCGAATTGTCCACAGCTTTATTTATGGTCATATAAAAGCAGAAAATCCATTTCTTCTGGTTTTGCCGAATGCTAGATCTGCTTCACTGCGTTCAAATGGTTTAAAAATCACCTGTGCGTCGCGAACCACCCTTGGTCAGAGTTTTATTACATATCGAGTTACAAAATACTGGAACATCCTTGATTCTTCCACAGTATGTCAATTCAAAAAGACTGACTTCAGAAACAAACTTATTTATGTCATTTTTCACACACAACCGCTCACTTTTCACTGTAGATGACTCCTCTCGTATGTAAATCTATTGCTCTCTGGCGACGAAGTGCCCTCAGCCCTGACGTAGTTGGCCTTTTCTCTCTACTAACTTCAGAAGTTCTTGCATCCGTAACTAAGATTGACAGTCCTTTTCTATACATGTTTGAGTGTCAAAAGGTTCTGTCACAGTCATCACTCTGCCAAACTATTCTTTGTTCTTAACCTGTACTAGGATGTTTGTGTTGTTTGATGATTGATACCATATGGAGAAACTATTATTATTATTATTATTATTATTATTATTATTATTATTATTATTATTATTATTATTATTATTATTATTATTATTATTATTATTATTATTATTATTATTATTTGGTTTGTTCTACTTTTAAATTGAAGAGAATGTCGCTATTACAGATGTTGTTTGCACTGTGACGAGCACGGGATCTATTTGTAGGTATTGGCTCGCATCCCAAACAACCGCACTGCGACCGCGACAGCCCCATGACACCGTGACTACAGGAAAGGCCATATAGATCTATAGTTGAGATGAAAAGGAGAAAATACAACAAGCAGCTGAACACTCACGAGGGCTGGAGGCGAACTCGGATAGGTCGAGTGCACGAGACTCGGTCGAGAAGCGCGCGTCGACGCTCGTGTGGATGGCCGACTCTTCGTCCGGCTTCAGACGCGTCCACGGCGCCACCTGCTGGTTCACCACAGAGAATACTCTGAAATTCCAAACTCTTATAATAATTAATAATGACAACAAAAACTCACTTTTTCATTTGTGCCAGTGTTGGGGTCGGAAGCGGGCAGAATGGGCAATTCTTCCCGATTGAACCAGGGCAGATCTTCTTGAGGAAACCAATAACACGGCAGATCCTCGGGATCGACGTCGCTGACATGGTAGTAGTAGCTAGTAGCGAATAGACGGGCCGTCTCACCCGCTAGCTCATCCATCGAACGCGTGAGGCCACACTAATAGTAAAAAGTTACAATTATATAAGTACGCGGAACATATTTATTTATTTGTGCAGGTCAGTTTCATTTGTTCATTTGTACCTTATTTCTATAAAATAGCGTACCGTTCTTAGTGAGCCTATTTTTCCTTCACATCCTAAGTATTGAATAGCAAATCGCAATCTCTCCTCGTTCGAAGAAAAGCTCACGTTGAAGTTCTCCTTGGCGTCCCTTAAAACCTCTTTCAAGTTCTCGCTAGAAAAAAGAGCGTGACTCTGACTCACATGTCGAATTGTTTACCAAAATAGAGACAAAATGCATGCCCACGTCCTTTGTATGTGAAAGAATAAACGCACGCAATCGACTTCTGGAATTGAGAGAATGAAACATGCAATTTCCACGTACTCACTGTTTCAAGAAAAAAAATACAGTTTTAGTTGTATACTTTTATATAACATGACATTGATAAAGCGGGTGTGAAACACTCACCATAGGTTTGTATTGAAATACAAAAAGAAAAAGCTCCAGATCGAATTTAGGTAAAAAAACTGCGGTGCTTGATGAAAACGTGTTTGAAGAGTTTGCACACCTGCGTGCATCGCAAGACATCCTAGAAGATTTTTAAGATACACTGATAGAATGGGATCACACCTACGATTGCTGTGACGTACTTCAATACATGAACTATGATCTCGACTGGAAGATGGTCCAGCATAGTACTGGATGAGATACAATTGAATAATTATTGAAGGACGAATAGCGCAATGATTCACAAGATTAGACTAGGAAGAAGCACAAACAATAAGTGACGCCCCTTCCATCGATTGATTTTGCCTGTGGGTTCTTGAGTGACCCGAAGTTGGTACTGTAGGTACAAATGCATCAGTGGGTATAATAGATAAGTCATACAGGCATGTTACAACTTCATATTCAATGCCCCGACAACTCCGCTTCCCCATAAAAGAACACAACAAACTTTCAATATTCTTTTACTAATTTTCAACATGATCAAAACATTCGTAATCTAGTACTACTATCGTATATACACAATTATTACGACAACAACAAACAAAAGAAGCAGTCGCCAAGTGTATCATCCCAATTGGAATAAGAGATCATCAACGCATCGTCTCCCCACCGCACTCGCCCTATACTAACATCAGCTCCACTCGCCACCCAACGCAACAAGACCATGTGACAAGACTGTCAGTGCGCGCGCAGACAAAAGAAGGGGGCCGAAGCCATGGGAGAGGCCGGATGGAATGGAATCGAGTCGACTGGGGCCGGGGTGTAACCGAATGGGCATCGGCAGTAACCGGTAGGAGAGGGATAGGGTGCGGCGCAACTGACTGGGGGTGGGACCAGAGTCCTCTTTTGTATGGCCAAATCACGCGGGCAGCGAGCTTCACTCTTCACTTTGGGAGACGCGCGCGGCAGGGGACGATGCGAACAAGAGAGAAGAGGGAGACACACTCGGCGACCAGATGAAAAGGAGAGAGAGGGTACAACGAGACACACAAAACAATATCAATACAACATAGGCATAACACTGCAGAGTCACGAAAGAAACACTACACCAGGACGAGGTACTACAATCTTGAACTGCCTCGACTGCTCACGCGGCGGTCGCAAACGCCTCGGCCGGGATCGCAGCCCGGTTATCCGTAAACAATTGACCGGCCATCTGCAATACAAGCCATTACAACTTGACCGGAACCCCTCGCCAGCGCACCTCATAGTTCCAGTTGCTGTCCTCGAGGCACTTGGCAGACCACTCGGGCAGCATGCCACTCTGCCGACAGAACTGCTCCACCATCTGACGCTTCACGTCGTCCGACGGACCGGCAGCTGGAACAACAAGGATCAGTCTGCGCTCATTCTCCCTCTCCCTCTCCACTCACCGACACTCATGGCCTGTAGGCCTCCGATGGCGGCGGGCACAGTGGGCTGCTGGGGGGCGGTCTGCGCGGCCGAATTGGCCTTGTTCATCTGCAGCTTGTACCGCTCGACCCGCTTCGTGTTGATGGCAGAGATGCAGAGCATATCCGACAGCAGGGCGAGCGAGTTGCTGGAACACAACATCAGTCAGTCCCCCCTCCCTCCAATACTCACCCTCCATTCCTGGGTGCGGCGACAAAGTTGCGGACAAAGTAGCGCAGCTTGGGTACCTCTCCCTGCGAGGCCAGAGGGGCGTCCTCGAACAGACCTTGCACAGAGAAGCACAACAGGTTAGCCTGCAATAAAAACAATCGATAGATTATCTCTCTCTCCCTCTCCCCCCTTCTTTCTCTCTCCCTCTCTCCCCTCTCTCTTCTCACCGTCATCATGGACACATCAGTGACGAACGACTCGCGGTAGTGGTTGCTGGCGGGCATCTTGGCCAGCTGCACCGCAATGTCCATCGCACCCTGCAAACACACAACCATGGTCACACGAGACACGAGACACGAGTATCGACTGACCCTGTAGACGCGCGACGACCGGCTCTTCTTCCACTTCTCCTCCTGCTCGATGTTGTGCGAGTTGATGAGGTACTGGCGGTACACCTCCCTGCAAGCCGCAACATACATATACTTCCAACTTCCACTTCCACTCTTCCTCCTCCTCCCAACTCACGTGTCGTAGACACAATCGCCGAGTCCTCCCATCGGGTTGCTCAACACACCAAACGTGTAGGTAAACGTGGCCTAAACACACACCAATCAACCCCTCCATGAGACCGCCACTCACGTTGTTGTCGTCGTATGCTGCCATGAGATTCTTCCTTTCCGACGGATCGGCGCTGTCGTACTTCTCGAAATACGCCTCGATGAAACGTCCGATCAGCTGTTGGATGGCATCCGACGGACAGAAACCCGGCTGCAGAAGCAGATGGAATATGGTCACAAGTCACTCTCTACCCCCACCCACCTTGGCTGCGGGTTCGGTGACGTCCTCATCGTCGACAGAGGGCATGGTGGTACACGGCGGCACGGGAAGACCATCCTAACATTGGTATCAAAGCAATACAACCATTAGTGTTAATGAATAAATAAACTCACGAGGTAGACGACACGCGGGAAGATCTTCTGGATCGCGCTGGCAAAGGATTAGCTGACAGGCGCGGGAAAAACAAACAGATTAACACAACACAAACAAGCTGAAAAGTAAAAAAAAACACAATACTTGAGGTATTCGGTGGCGTCGTTGAGGCGCTCGCAGAGTGGGTTGCCCTCGAAGAATAGTGTCTCGACCGGCATGCCCTTCAGCTTCGCCAGCTCCTCGATTCGGTCAATCTGAACACACAACTCACTCATTCATCTACACGTCGAGACTGACCTGGTTGTGGGAGAGGTCGAGCACCTTGACAAACTTGGCGACAGGCACAAGCGACGCGGCGCAGTCCAGGTACCGAAGACGGTTGTTCTGCGAACATTCGCGTAAAAGTACGTTGAATTATAATACGCTGTAATCATATAAACAGGGAGTATACCTGTAGTGAGAGGGCGGTGATGACTCCGTACTTCTCGTCGATGCGGTCCGCCACAGACAACATCACGTTGTTTTTGCTCAGCTGCAGCAGCAGCTTCTTCTCCACAAACACTGAAACAAATGCATTCTAAAATCATTATATTTCACTTCACAGTAAAATATTTCTTTCCGACTTTTTGAACAATGCTATGAGACTATCACATATGTTTTTTTTTTTGCATTGTGACGGGCATGGATGGGTCTATTCGTGGGTGGTGGGTATTGACTCTCATCTCATCCCAATGCAGACCGCGTCGCGACCGCAATAGCGGCCACCTTTTGTGTGCGCGTGATCAATCACACCCCGTGACTAGAAGAATGATCACTAGTTCCAGTCGAAATGAGAGAAGAAAACATTAAATATACTTAATTGAAAATAGTAATACAGTCACGCACGAGGGCTGGAGGCGAACTCGGACAGGTCGAGTGCACGAGACTCGGCCGAGAAGCGGGCGTCGACGCTCGTGTGGATGGCCGACTCCTCGTCCGGCTTCAGACGCGTCCACGGCGCCACCTGCTGGTTCACCACAAAGAAAACCCTGGAAATATATGTTTCACAACGTATTATAACAACAACAAGCTTACTTTTCATTAGTGGGTCTGTAGACGATTCTGCGAGAGAGTTGCTTGATCGACTCGGCCGTGTCCTCACTCTTGACGTAGAAGGTGATGTCGCCAGTGTTGGGGTCGGAGGCGGGCAGAATGGGCTTCAGGTCCTCCACCTGCTGGTTCAGCTGCCGCAGCAGCCAGTCGATCGGCACAGCCTTCGCCTTGGGGGCCTGTAATGTAACATACATAAGACTTTAAATGAGTCATGCCTTTCCCCTACTCACTCTAATCTTGTAGACCATGACGTTGTTGCGCTCGTTTCCAGCGGCTCCACGCATGTTCTGTCTCTGGTTCACACTAAAAAATATGATTGAAATATATAATTTTTAAAAAAATATATTACTCACTTGTTTCTGTCGTTCTTTCCCCTGCCGTGGAGTACGGCACCGGCGGTCCGGTTGATGAAGTTGGATGTGTTTCCTTGTTGACCACCGCGGCGCGGATGAGACGGATTGACTAAAATGAAAATAATGAATTATATATTTCCGAACGATACAACAACTTACAGTCATCGTCGTCGTCGAATCGTCCACTGATATCGGGGTCGAGGGCGGCGAATCGGTTGCGGCTCAACTGCTTCGCATCGCGATGGCCTTTGTTGCGGTTGTTGTTTCGAGACATTCTGAAGAAATGAAATGAAATCGATAAAAAAACAAAATGCATTTCGAAATTGCGCGAAACAAGAAAGATTCATCACGGATTCTGCCTCAGCGGACCATTTCACGAGATCACGATCAATACACATTGCATTGCACAATGGGCATTTATTGAAAACACTATAATTCGATAGTATATGACAGAAAAACTTAATGCAACAAATACAAAACGAACAAGCGCATCAACAACATAACACACAAAATACATACGAAAATACTCGGAATAATGCTGCCTCTCACTCACTAAGCGATCACGCGATTGCGAAACCTTGAAAATTATAGTGCTTCACAGAACTACCGTAACTTTTGTTTACAGGTCTGCCTCTCTCATGATACATTATTACTCGCTTTCTCGCATTCAAACGGGTCATATTATACATAATTTCTAGTCAAACTCGATCGAACAAGAGTCGGCAAGTTTTCATTCGATTTTCAACTTCCCGTTATGTCGAAAAAGGTATGTGATCATTAATTTTTTTTATTTTTTGTTGCTAAGAGCTCCGCCGAGGAAGAGCTGGACAAACAGTACCGCGACTACCGCGCCCAGTTCGAGACATGGAAGGAGAAGAACAAGTCGGTATTTTTAATGTTCTATTTATAATTATAATAATCACACGCTTTCAGGAACTCGGTGGGCACCGACCCGTACATCGCATACGTGAAGCAGTTCGAGGACTGGGAGAAGGACGTCGAGAGGCGCAGGAAGATCATCCGCGATAAGGCGAGTGTATGTTTCTTTTATTGTTCGACATTTTATATACTTTATAGGCGGCGACCGAGGCGGAGAACGAGCGGTGTCGGCGGGAGGAGGAGCAGCGCGCCGAGCAAGAGAAGCAGGCCAAGGAGGGTGGGTCGAGTGTTCCCTCGATCGGTGTGATGGTTCATCTCCAGCCGAGGCGGCCGCGGCCGCGTACGCACAGTCGCAGCAGTCGTACATGGCGCACCACCAGGCCGCCATGCAGCAGGAGGAGGGCATGCGCAAGGTCCGCTTCTTTCTCTCTTCACTCCTTCTATTTGGATTTTAATAACTTTTTTACCCCAGAGAGTACATATTCATCTTCTTTCAGATGCAGATGCAGCAGGCGCAGCAGCAGGCACATCACCAGGCGGCGGCTGCTGCTGCCTCTGTCGCCGCTCCTCCAGTCGCCGCACCTCAAAACGGTATGTTTTTTAATCGTGTTGTTGTTGTTGTTCAGAACATTTGAGCATATTCTCATTGGCTCTAATACATAGCTTCCCAGTACCCTAGAACGTGTGAAGTGTATTTCAAGTGTAGGAAGTGTGAACTATTTATGGTGTTGTTGTTTCAGACCTGAACGCGCATGCGATGATGTCGCAGATGATGGATTTTGTGATGGGCGGCTCGGCGATTGGCACCACTGTCGGTGGGTTATGCATGCTAAACTCGGATCGTACATTTAATTAACATCACAACATCGGTCATGCTACATTTTTTTCCGTGCAACATATTTTTCACAACGTAATGTCGTTTGATACTTCAGTAAACAAGTAAATACTGACAGTTTCCCTTGCAGCGCAGTACCAGCAGCCTCCGCCGCAGGTCGCTGCTCCCACCGGCCCCCCACCCGTGCTATGGGGAAACGTCCGCGCGCCCTATGACACCACCGTACGTATGCTACTCCTTTTTACATAATAGTAACGAGTAACTTTTTTTTTATTTCCCCAGTATTTATGTACATCTTCGAAAATGAGTATCATTGATAGGACAGAGGAGGTGTAGATAGGTGTATGGACTTCATTCTTCCTTGCTGTTGCTGTCGTCCATGTCGTTGCGCGGTTCTCCGGCGTGATTGGCTCCCATCTTCTCGATGTCGCTGCCGAGCTCTCGAATTTAGCCTTGACATCTGCGGGCTGCTGGTCCACAAATTGGGTGATTGCCATCTTTCTCTAAAATCGGGGAGTGTGAGGGAATAGGAGGCGAGAGACTCGCACCTGCTCAGGGGTTGCGGTGAGGTTGGAGACGATCTTCTGGAATTCCTCGATGGTCGCGTTGCTCACTCCCGCGAGCTCGGGAGGGATGGGATGCGACATGTTCTGGCTCATCTGAAGTGGGGGAGACGGCGCGTTCTGCAAGAATTTGATTGGGTTGAGAGAGATTGTGGTTGGGTATATGCATATCTACGATGTCTGACGACTCCTCCATATCCGATACCCACCTTGCCATCGGAGTGGCTGATCACAACGGTGGCAACGGCAAGAAGGACGAGCAGAGAACGCATGTCGGAGTTGAGAGGGAGGATTTAGAGGTTATGAAAATTCGAGAAGAAACAATAGCTGGTTGCCTTGTATCCGATTCGCTTCCTTTGTACTTTCCCCTTTTTTCAATTAGGGTTGTTGTTCTCTCGTTACGCGCGGATTTGTGCCGTATTTGTATGTTGAGTGAATGGGAATATTCACATGCACTCGCAGTTGTTCAATTGTTGGACTATTTGTCATGGAAAACTATACCCAGTAATGATGTGTGACTCACTTTCTGTGTGAGGGAATCGGATCGGTTTCACAACGGTTTTTGCCGAGGCGATTATAGGTAGTGGACGTTCGTTGTTCGCATAGTGTAGTGAGATTACGGTATGTGAATAAATGATGTCGTTGCAGGACCCGATGTGGGCTAAATGGGGAATTCGTGCGGCGCCCGGCCACGTGAAGCCCGTGCCGCGTCCGCCGACGGTGCCCGTACCCTGCTGGATGCTGGTGAGTGTACTGTAGTGGTCATCAGGGTTACTGTACTTGGTGAGTACTGTAGTTTTTATCAAGATTACTGTACTTGCGTGTTTGCAGGTGGAGGCGATGAAGTCTGAGAAGAAGATGCTGGCGCCGCACCTGAACCAGCCGCCCCCGCCGGTATTCTCCCAGCCCCCGCCCGGTATGGCATAGGGTGGAGGGCCATGGCTATGGGGAGGGAGTGGATGGTATACTGATGTTTCCGATTCCTCGCGGATCTCTGTTATCTTGTTATCTTGTACAGTATTTTGTGCTTTTGTGCTTTGATAAATGTTTTTTTCTCTCTCGATAATGTGTTGATTGGAGAGGGTGGATGAGTTGGATGGACTTTGTGATATCTTGAAGATGTAGGGAGATGTTTTTAGAATATATTGTAGGATGTCAGTGAAGACGATTTGCTATGGCACCCGGGTGATGCCAGCGACTTCCAAGGGAATTCTGGGACGATTTCCTCTTACACTGCCGGTCAGAGCGGAGGTTACGGTAGGGTGAGATACAGGATGGGATGATCATCCCGATTCAGGGTGAGTGTGACGCAGCAGCTTTTGAACGGCCTGCGGTCGGCAAGCTGCCGTCCATTTCACTGGTGCTGGGTGAGTGGAGGGAGGGAGGGAGAGAGAGAGAGAAAAGAGAGAGAGAGAGAGATTGGTGACGTCATCTCAGGTGCGTCCGCGCCGAACCGCTGGCCGCTGTTGCAGTGGCAGCTGGCCAAGGCGAAGGAGCTCCGCGGAATGCAGCAGTTCAGAAAGTGGATGGGTAGTGAGTGGGGGGGGAGGGTTCTGTTATATAAACCATATATCGTTCTTCCAATCCAGAGATTCTCTCACGTTTTCAGCCCGGAACGGTTTGGGGAGTCGTATGCACTCTGTACTGGCAAGGGCACTGCTCCTGCCGAGGGAGGAGAGGAGGGAGGAGGAGATGGTGGAGGTGGGCAGGGAGGAAAAGAGATGGAGAAGGAGGGAGAAGGAGGTGAAGAGGAAGAGGGGCAGAAGAGATGGTGGAGGTTAGAGGAAAGCGAGGGGAACATGGTTTCCGTGTTTCCGATTTCCTCTGATCGTGAGTACGTGGGATGACTATACGGATATGAGGGTGAGGAGAAAATAGAGGAGATGGTGAACGTGAGGAGGAGAGGGGAGAGGAAGGAAGGGGAGAGTTGAGTGATCCATTTAGAAGGCCGGTCCAGCGGCGGGCTTCGTGCGCAGTGCCCTTCCCGTGCTGCGAGAGATGAGAGGCAGACGGGTGGAGGAGAGGGTACGTGTGTCACCACAATCGAATTCATTTATTCGTCAGAGTAATTCAACAACGGTAAAATGAAGTGATGATTAAATAGAATGAAGTCGACTTTATAGATAACAGACGTGTTTGTAGGTGGAACACGGGGTGCTGGGCTATCAGGGACGGTACGATGCGATTGTGGAGTGGAAGTGAGGAGAGAGATAGAGATAGAGAGAGAGAGAGAGAGGGAGTTAGGGAGAGAGGGGGGAGGAGAGTGAGGGAGAGAGGGCGACTCTTTCAGGGACCGTGTGGTTCTGCTGGATTGGAAGACGTCCTCCACTGGCTCCTCCTCTGCGCGCAACGCGGAAGAGTGGAGGGAAGGAGAGGTCAGTCTCTCTCTCTCTCTCTCTCTCTCTCTCTCTTTCTCTCTCTCTGCATGTCCACTTCTGTACTACTCAGGATTATTCTCTCCTCTTGAGAGCAGCCAGTGACAGATTGAAGATGTCCTGCTTTCAGTCTCGCAGCGTGGACGTCTTCTACGACGCTCCGATCCAGGCGGCGGCGTATGTTGGCGCGTGGAACTGGATGCAGAGAGGAGGTGGGGAGGATAGCATGAAGGGAGTATGGTAGCTGCGAGAAGAACCATCATCTTTTAATGTAGCTGCTGCGTCAGTATCACTTCCTACCATGTCCCTTTCTACTATGGGTGAGGTGCTGAGGAGGGAACGACGTAGATTTTAGAAAGGTGGAGAGTGTCAGGCGCGAGGTAGATCGAAGTACTGGGTGGGAGTGAAACAGGGAGCATGAATGAGATATCGTCTGTTCAGGCAGTGGCGACCCTTTGCGCAGTGCTCTTCTGGTGTTTGCCCATGAAGACGGCAGCGATGCGACAGTGGTCGAGATAGGGGAGAACGAGATGCAGGTGGGCGGAGGAAGGTTGTGAGTTGAGATACAACGAACACTGGGGAATCATGTCATTAATAAAACATTTCATCTTCTTTATTAATTTTCCAGATGAACAATGTGGATGGGATGGGAAGTCAGTAATGGTATCGGCTTGGCCGATCCGATCGAGGGCACCCGAAAGAGACCTCTTCCTGGCGGAACGTTGTGCGAGCCTAATGCGAGCGTGTCGCGAGACCGAACAAAACACCGAAAAGAAACAGTAAACACCATTCTCCACAGAAATACTAATACAGCCAAGTTATAGACAAAGAGTCGCATAGCGATAAAGACCACGAACAGCCACACATCAGCTCTGTCGCTTTATTAAAAACTCGACCGCATCGTTTAGTGGGCCGCGATCTTGTTGTTGCAACATTTCGGCTCGTTCTCGCTTTTGACTAGTCCTTGCATAATCCAGATGGCGGTTTCAATGACGTCTCAGCTATAAAATATTATGCAGATGTATCCTGCGTCCGAAACAAATATGGTGTCGTATAGTATAGTAAGGATAGCAGGAATATCACTGAGCGCGTCCCTCTAGTGGGACCCCTGGTCGTCGACGCACGAACCTGACAAAACGGCGGTTCTCCCACTCGGCGAACATCGGCCATCTGGATAGCGCGGTGATCTGTGCTAACAGACGGGTAACGGCGACGGCCTTCTCGTGGTCGTGTCTGCTGCGCGGGTGCACACGTGCCTCCTGCGAACGGAGGCAGAAGTCGATGTCGTAGCGGTCCATCTGGCAGCGTAGGGAGGGGTGAGCTGATGTAGCTGATGTAGAAGTGACTCTATCACTTGCTTATATACAATGTTCGTCTTGATAGCGGGGAGATCACGAGTGGCGTGACATCCGGACAGTATTAATCGAAGAGGATCGGAATGAAAATACTGCTGCGTCCTCAGAAGATGATTGGTGGCGATAAGCGTACACTCGTCGAGCTCGACCGAGAGCTCGAATAAAGAGCTTATATCTGATCGCTATCAAAGCGAGCACGACGAGAACGGTTGTGAGACGCAGGCTGACATCGTCGGCGACCCTCTTGACGTAGTTGGTGACGGTGTCGAGGAGACTTGGGGATCCGAGGTGATCGACACGACGGCGCCAACCAATTCCGGAGACGTCGTGCCTGACAGCGTATTGGCCTTGAGCTGCACCTCAGTCTTGGCTCTGGGGCAGGAGACAGTTCCTTTCCTCTACGATGTCTGCTCGATCAAATTGAACACGGGCGGTCTCCCTGACGGGGTGTTCCCGGCCGATGCACCATGTTTGTGCGGACCGCCTGCCCTCCTCCAAACACAAGAGACGCTCGTACAGATGGTAAAAGCATATTTACTGAACTCAACAAGCAATTTATATACGATCCTTATCTCTTATTCAAGGATGATCAGCAGAGGATGTGGTCATGTGATGCGGGGCGGAGGAGGAATGTCAACATAGACATTGCAAAACAGAAGTGACTAATCATCAGATTATGAAATCTATGACTAATAGAAACTATACATCGTATAGGTCTACACAACTCATTTAAATGGGTGGTGGAACAATAATTATGTTCCTTGGCATCAAGTTGATAAGCAGCGAGAGATAACACGTGTCATGTTCACAGATTATAATGATCGATCAATTAATTGAGAATACTTGTAGGAGCAGTGGCATCGCTGGGTGGCTCGGGTGAACGCCTTCTGGACGGCGGTGAACGAGAGCGACAATGACGAGCTGGATGTCATCTACAGAGGATGAGCCAAAGACATACCTACTGTTTGTGTTCGATAAATAGATTGTTTCAATGTCTAGCATACCGTCACATATCGGATATTGGACGCGTCTCGCGTCCATTGTCTCTACTCCATTCTTATCACCTTCTCAGTGTTCCACGCTGCGTAATCAGCATTTTTCCGCGGCATGTGACATTGAATTATGTTGTTTGTTGCGTATTACAATTACGAATTAAAAAAGGAACAATTGTTTTTTAAAAGTATTTTTGTACTCTTTTCCAAATTTCAAACGCAGTTTCCTGTCAGTCATGATGTTTTCAGATATACTTCCTGCTGGTCTGTGAATGTGTTTTCTTCATTGCGCGACAGCTGATTTTTATATTTAAATTTTTCTAATGCAAATAAAGACTCTGTATTTATAACTTTCTTGTGTGTGAATCAATCCATAATATGCGCATATAGTCGCACTTTCATTATCATCCCTTTCAGCACAAAATGCCGCGGTCGACGGGCTTGAAAGTGAAGACGAAAGTGGAGAGCGAGAAGGAGATGCTCGAGGTGAGTGTGGTTTATCACTGTTTATAATGTATTAATACTTATGTGTTTGTTTCAGAAGGCCGAGTCGATAGTGACGCGCTACTTCCAGGAGGCGAGGCACGTCGAGGACATTATCGGCATCAAAGAGGACCTGGAGGAGAGAGACATTTGGTGCGTCCTTATATATTTCATTCTTTCTAATTGAAGTGTACTGTTGTTGTATAGGCGCCGGTACGGCAAGGAGCGCATGAAGACGGTGTCCGTCGCGCTCGTCCTCTGTTTGCACATTGGTGGGTGCTTATTCTCATTTTACATGATGTTACTTCTGTGTATCCGTTTCTTCAGGCGTGGACCCTCCGGACGCGGGGACGAAGCCGGATCCGTGTGCGAAGCTCGAGGGCTGGATCGATCCGTTCAGCTGCAGTCCGCACAAGGTCAGCGAGTTCGGATGTGCAAGGATTGCGTTGTCATTGTCTGAATGTCTGTAATGGTCCCGTTATTGTGAAAACAAAGTGAGAAAGTATAGTTTTCAGGCGTCGGCGAAGATTGCGCACTCGCTGCAGAAGAGCTACGAGCGCTGGCAGCCGAGGGCTAGGTGAACATCTTTCTTTTCTTCTTTCTCCTCCTCCCCTCTCTCCCCTGCTCCACCTCCCCACTCCTTCAGATACAAGACGGCGAACGACCCGACGATCGACGACGTCAAGAAGCTGTGCCTCAGCATGCGCCGCAACGCCAAGGACGAGCGGTGGGTGGTTGCGGAATGTTTACAGTGTTCTGTTCGAAATATCATAATGCTATCACGAATACATCAAATATTAATCGTGTTGTATTTTGATACGTCAATTATCATTATTGAATTGTTTATAAATGTTTACATCATACTTGCTGTTTGAGCGTGCTGTTCCACTACAACGGCCACGGTGTGCCGCGTCCCACCGACAACGGCGAGATATGGGTGTTCAACAAGAACTACACGCAGGTGGGGCTCTACCATTTCTGTTTATTGCGCAATACAGAACCATTACTTTGTCTATTGTCAATTTCATCTATATTTAATTTGAAACATATAGTTTATTTTGTTAAATGGAGTAATAGAGTTCTTTATTTGTTCTAACACTATTGCTTTTCTATGGAAAAAGTTCCATATATTTTCTGCTCGAGACATACACTTGTTCGTCGAGCATATTCTTAAAGGGGGGGGGGCAAAATAAGTATGCAGTATATACCTTTTTTGCGAACAGTGAGCAGTGTTGCCCGTATTCCACCTCTACGAGCTCTTGTTGCAGTACATTCCTCTGTCGATCTACGACCTTCAGTCGTGGATGGAGTGTCCTTCCATCTACGTGTGGGACTGCGCCGCCGCCGAGCTCATCGTCACCGCGTTCCAAAGATTCGCCGACGACCACGACAAGTGGGTGGCGTTCACTCCATGTGATCTATGCTCTAGTCATTTTTCTTGATCGTTGTCCCCATGTGCTTACTATCTAATTATATTGTGCTCCCGAAGAGTTGGAGAAAACTTTAGTGAGATGTTGTTAGCGAATATTAGGAGAGTTTGCTGACCATGGGTAGGAGATTTTGGTGTCGTTTGTTTGAGGATTTGAATCAAAGTTGTGAAACTTAACGGGATTGATTTCCAACCGTATATGTGTTATAGTGTTATAGTAGAATGTGTGGAACGTAGTTCTAATGGGAAGTTGCAAGCAAAAACACACTGTTCTAATGAGAAAGAGAGTAGAGAGAGAGAGAGAGAGAGAGAGAGAGAGAGAGAGAGAGAGAGAGAGAGAGAGAGTAGAGACTTGTCCCTTGCAGGGACTGGCAGCACGGCCTCCGCGAGCACCTCGAGCGCCGCACTGGTCCCATGCCTCCCCTGACATCGTCGATGGGTATCGAACAGCAGGCAGAGGCCGCCGGGTACCGGAAGAGGCCCAAGTACAGGGTGAGGGGGTTTTGATTATTAAGTAGGAGTTTTGTCATTCTTCTTTACTTTTACTTGTCTGTCAGTTCCTCATTGTGGTTATTGAAGTTTGTATATTGGAATGAATGGTGCAACAATCACATTATTCACTGTCTTGTGTCTCGTGATGTTGTGGTGATTCATGCTTTGGTTTGGAGTTGAAAAGAAATGCGCAAAAATTGTGAAAACTGTTTGCTTTTATTGTGAAAACTGTTTGCCGGGGATGATCGAGGAATGACACATATTGCAAGTATTACACTAATATTGTTAAACAATACAATATAATACAATACAACAATACAATAATATTATTATAAAAATTACTTAGGACTGCGTGCACCTGGCGGCATGTCGCGCGAGCGAGTTCCTGCCGACGCACGCGGACCTGCCGGCAGATCTGTTCACATCCTGCCTCACCACACCCATCCAGACAAGCATACTGTGGTGGGTGGAGGGGGGAGAGGGAGAGAGAGAGAGAGAAGGAGAGAGGGGGGAGAAGAGGAAAGATGTTCAGGTACCTGATCGCATCGGGCCGCAAGTCGCAGTTCCCTCCTAATCTCATTGACGAGATCCCTGGACAGCTCACTGATAGGTGAGGCCATTTGTTATAAATATGAGATGCGTTAGAATCACGGTAGATAATTTGATCTTTTTGTGATTGCAGAAAATTGTGTTCCGTTAGGATTACGGTACATAATTTGATATGTAAGTGCATTATGGATGTGATTGCAGGCGCACTCTGCTGGGCGAGTTGAACTGGATCTTCACAGCGATCACGGATACGATTGCGTGGAATGCACTCGAGAGGGAGACGTTCCAGAGGCTGTTCCGACAGGTACAGAGAATGGGCATTGTTGCGTTACATGGTTACATTTACATCTATTCAATCAATCTGGACAGAAGTAGTACAATTAGTTTTAAGTGACGTAGTAAGGCTCGTATGGATAATGTGATGTGATGGCTCAGGACCTGCTGCTGTCATCCCTTATTGATAATATTACATTTATACTCCAATCTTGAGTCACGTGGTTAGGCCTCTCATGATGCTAATGTGATGCACCGCAGGACTATATATACTAAGATGGTTGTATAGTCAGGATATAGCCATTCTGGATGAATGATTGATTGATTGACTGCAGGACCTGCTGCTGGCGTCTCTGTTCCGCTCGTTCCTCCTGGCTGAGCGCATCATGGCGGCCAATGGATGCGGGGTGGTGAGTGCATCATGATTTTATTACTGTTTAATGCTACTATATCTATAATGTTTGTGTGAGTGGTGAAACGTACTTCTTGGTATTTTTTTTTTACATTGTAGCGACATACTAGCAGAATTGTTCGTAAAGTTGGTGATACGACTTAATTTTGCTGTGAAACATGATGATTGCTTGTAATCGGTGAATGGTAATGAGGTAATGACTCGCAGGTGTCGTCTCCGTCGCTGCCCTCGACGGCCGACCACCCGCTGTGGGACAGCTGGGACTACACACTCGACCTGTGCCTCAACCACATACACAACGTGTTGCTGTACAATGTGAGGGGATGGAGGGGGGGGGGGTAGACCCTGTCTGAGCGACAGTGGGGCGACACGTTTAGATACTAATTAGTCGACTGGAGTGACCGAGATGATCAGGAACTCGAAAGGAAAAAAAAGATCTCGTTGTTGTTTGCAGAAGCAGCACCACTCTGGCGCGCTGTTCTCGATGGGCAGAGACCTGTTCTTCGCCAAGAGCCACGTGGTCGAGCTCAACAGTACGTTTCTTTTTTTGTTTCACTTTTAAAAGCTATGTTTCACCGCATGGTTACAGTTTTATGCGGTTTTCTGTGGTTATTGTGGTCGAATGTACCAGTTAACAAGACGAAGACTGGCGGGCAATGACTCATTTATCGCACGATCCAGGCCGCTTATATGCGACCTTCTAGACAATCAGACAATGGCAAATGACATCACAAATGAGAGGTATTAGTCATGCAACACCTATTAGGCATATCGAGCCTGTCTAGTCCTACAACATCCCTTTTTAACCATGTCGTGGACGCTATTTTCGTTTCACTTTGAGAAGCTATGTTTCACTACGTGTTAATAGTGCAGTGGTCTGGTTTTTTGTAATCATTTGTGGTCCCTGTACCCTGTCCAGTTCAATTTCTTTCATAATCGAACTTCTGTGTGTAAATAGATTTTCGATTTTATCCAGCAATTGATATTATTTTAATCACATTACATTCCCCCCTCGTTGCAGAGCTGCGGCTAGTAGACCTGATAGGTTTCAGCCAGAATATAGTGTACATGTGTTTTTAATCATAATGTATTACAGTGATATGATTGTGTTTGCCATACCGTATTCCCTCCCCGTTGCCGTCCCCGTGTGATACGGTTTTCTCTAATCATTTCTCGGTCCCTGGCCAGTTCAATCTCTTTCATAATCGAATTTCTGTGTGTAAATATCCAGATTTCTATTCCCCCCTCTCCCTTTCAGAGCTGCGCCTCGTGGACCTGTCGGGTGCTCTGGCGGAGTCTGGCGAATCGCAGCACAACTGGTTCTTCATCGAACAGCTCACCGCCTTCGAGGTGAGCAGGGGGGAGAGGATCGGAGTGGTGTATTCACTTCAAGCTATGTATATGCTATGTTAGGTAGAGTATGCATGTTGTTGCCAAGCCCATAGTTCCGAGTCGTGAAATGTAAGATTCAGGTGAGTGTTATTAGTGCTAGCTTATTTGATGAAATCAATTAACGTTTGCATCCCTCCCCTTTTTAATCCAGAATTCGAGTCTTCATGAAATGTGTGCTTGCCTCTAATTGAAATATAAGTGGTAACAAGAAAGTATTTCACAGGTATGGCTGAGCTACGGGGTGGATCGCCAGCAGCCGCCGCAGCAGCTGCCCGTGGTACTACAGGTGCTGCTCAGTCAGGTGAGGGGGGGGGGCGAGAGAGAGAGAGAGAGAGAGAAGTAGGAGAGAGAAAGAGAGAAGGAAGGAGAGAGAGAGAGAGAGAGAGAGAGAGAGGAGAGAGTCGTCCTGCAGGTGCACCGTACGCGCGCGCTCGAGCTGCTGGCTCGCTTCCTGGACCTCGGCCAGTGGGCGGTCGGCCACGCGCTCTCTGTCGGCATCTTCCCCTACGTACTCAAGCTGCTGCAGAGCAACACCAGGTGGGTGGGGGGGGGGGAGGGAATGGGTGAGATACAATGTGCATGAGCAGTTTTATTATCAATCCCTGGCTCATCTTCTTTTCATCGAGTACGAGTGGAGAAACGTATTTGTTGTTGGTGATGGATTTGTGTCGAAGCAAGCAATTGTGGCACTAGTATTCATAATATTCTAATCTAGAGTTAGGTGATCGTATATGAGCACCGTATCGAAGTCAAATTGTTTTTCATTTGTTGATTAGAAAATGTGTAGTTTGGGTGAAACTTATTGTAAGTGTGGTATTATTCGCAATACTTTCCATAGGAAGCAAACTCATGTTACAGAAATGATTTCATATGTATTCATTATGTGTATTTTCCATACGCAAAATTTCAAAATAACGTACTGTAGGGTTGTGTACTGTAGTTACTCAGAGACCTGCGGCCGTGGCTGGCGTTCATCTGGGCCAAGATCTTGGCGGTGGATCCCGGATGCCAGTCGGAGCTGTTCAAGGTAGGAGAGGAGAGGAAGAGAGAGAGAGAGAGATGAGAGGGAAGGGGAGTAGGTGTCTGGTGTGTATGTATATTCAACGGTTACTTTTCATCGAGTTCATCAGTTATGCATGTTTGAGTCTGATTTTCAAATTGCGATGAAGAAACCTAGTTGTGGTGGTTTTTCACAATGGAACCTTTGAGGAGAACGGCGAAGAGCCGGCGCGAACTGGATACGAGCAGCCGGGAGGGAGGGGGCGGGGAGAGAAGAAGCAGCTGAGGTGGGTGGGGGGAGAGGGGGGAAGGGAGGGAGAGAGAAGAGAGAGAGAGAGAGAGAGAGAGAGAGAGAGAGAGAGATGAGGTGGTGACCCGTGTCCGTTGCAGGTACTTCTACTTTGTGCAGATGCTCAATGACCCCTCGCTGTCGCCCCGCCAGAAGATTGTGCCCGCATTCGTACTCGCCACGCTCTTCCATAACAACTATGTGTGAGTCGCACATTGTTTTTGTGAACGATGATAGCTGGGGTATTGTATTTCACATGTAATCATGTTTGGGGCCATGAAGCGCATGAAATGAAATATAGATTGGAGTTGTATGTATCAGGAAACATCCATAACAATGTGTGAGTAGCAGATTGTTATGTGTCAATCAATCAAGTCAATCTTCTGTTCGGAATCGTTATATATCTGATATCTGAATATGACAACATAGTCATGATGGGAGTTATGGCCTAAAATCCTAAGAATTATACATGGTGTATTGTGACATAGTTGGTGTATTGTAACTTTCATGTGATAATGTTTCATGTTTAGGTTATGAAACGTATAAATGGTAGAAAAAAACTGACGTTTAAAAGTTTTCAGTGTGGCGCAGGAGAATCTGACTGAGAAGGGCTACGTGAATCTGTGCACGGAGCTGATGACTGATCCTGTGGGAAAGGTGGGAGGGGAGAGAGAGAGAGGAGAGAGAGAGGAGAGAGAGAGTAGAGAGAGAGAGGAGAGAGAGAGAGGAAAGAGAGAGAGGGGGGAGAGAGAGGGGAGAGGAGAGAGAGAGAGAGACGATCGTTCGTTGAGGAGTGTCGTATGCTGAAGCTGTGGATCCTGATCGGTCTGGGCCGTCTGTGGGCCGACTACAATGACGCGCGCTGGCAGGCCATCCGACTGGTCGCCTATGAGAAGGTGATTTCACTGCTGTTGAGTTGGTCCTGTGTTATTAAAATAGTTGCTTCATTTCCGATTGGAATGTGTTCATGTAATAAAACATACATTTTGTGAAATGTTTCTTCTATTACTTTTCCAGAATCCAGAATGATTGACATGTTCACATGGTAAACGTGGTGGGATGGTAACGTGACAGATAGATGACATGGTTTCTCAATTTTCCTCTTAGACTGGTAGTAGTTGGTCTGGTTTAATATTGATTACTTTGTGTCACGGGAAATTCGTGTCGTTGTAGGTTCTGAGCGAGCCGATATGATTCTGATATGATCTATTTATTTTTATTTATCTATTTATGTATTCATTTTTTTTATTAATCTCCCTGGTTGTGTCAGGTGCTCGGCGAGCTGGACGACCCGGTGCCGGAGGTGCGGGCGGCGGCCGTCTACGCCCTGGGCTGCCTCGTGCGCAACAGGAGCGAGCAGAACGAACACGCAGCCACGGTGAGGGGGAGGGGTGAACCATGTAGCTCACACAGTATGACTATGTATGTCCGCAAGTGGGATGTGAGTATACGCGCAGTAACTGTGGGAAGGGGGAAGGAGTGACTGGGGTGATAGAGGGTACGAGGGGGGGGGGGGGGTGATTGGGGACTAGGGTGATAGGGATTGTGTGATGAGTTGAATGGGTGAGAAGGGGGTGAAAGGGGGGATTGTAAGGTTGTAAACAGGGGGGGGGGGGTGAACTGTGTCCTAGAACACTGTATGACAAGGATAACTATGGGGGGGGGGTGGGCGAGGGGTGATAGGGATCGTGTGACAACGTGAATTGACTGGGTCATGTCCTAGAACACATTAGGATTAGGACAAGGATTTTCGCAAATGTGATATGTGCAAGCAGGAACTATGGGTGGAGGTATTATGATGTGATAAAGGAACTAGAAGAATTCCGCTCTCTTGAATATGAGATGTGTTCATTCAAAACTGAAACGTATATTAGTAAGATAGTCATTACGTTAAAGTCACAAATTACTATGGAAGTGCTGTTTGTGCGATGGATGTTGATTGTTGGGTGAAACACGTAACGCATGCGTAGGCGTAAGCGTAACGTCTTGTGTTTGTCAGGTGGAGCAGCTGGTGTGCGACGGTCTGTGTTCGCGGTGCACGAGGGACGGCGCCGTGATCGTCAGGGAAGAGCTGGTGGTGGCGCTGCAGGTGAGAGGGGGAGAGAAGGAGAGAGAGAGAGGGAGAGGAGGAGGAGGAGGAAAGAGAGATAGAGACAAAGGGAGTGTAAGAGGAGGTGGATACGGAAGAAATCACGGTATAGAATAGAGATGAAAGAGAGGAGATTGGGATTCATATGTTTAGAACATTTGTTACCTGGAGGTTTGGATTTTGAATGGATCAGCAATCGATCAGGTGTGGATGCCGTATGAACATGAGGAAAACGCCAAACTAAAAAATCTTTATATTTTCAATTTAATATTGTGAATCACTGTATGCCGTTGTTGCAGTGGTTCGTGCTGGACTTTGAGAACCGGTTCGCCAAGCTGTTCCTGCAGCTGAAGGAGGAGGCGCAGCTCCAGTTCAGCCATGACGGGACGGAGGTGAGCGGAGGGAGAGAGAGAGAGATGGAGGGTTGGAGGGGGAGGGGGTGTAGATATGGGGCGATCAGGCAATAAGAAAGGGATTATTTCTGATTATATATGTTTTGGTAGGGTACTGTGTTTCTGTTTGTTGCATAGTGAACTGATTGATTGTTGAATGATGTCGAATCGAGCAAACATTAGTATATCTGGTGTCTGTCTGTGTCATGGAACTGATGATACGTATTTCTCGCATGACTCGTTGCCGTTGTAGGTCATATTCAGAATTCAGTTCAGATATAAGATTTCGGATCAGTGATTGATTGTTGTAGGTGGAGCAGGATTCGATCGACGCTGCAGCGACGATCGAAGAGAGCCGCGCCAATCCCAACAAGACGTGGCATAGGTGAGGGGGGGGGTATTATGGTATTATGGAATTACACATGGCATACATGCGTTTCTTTGCTTGTATTTGTGAACAATTTCTGTTTTCGAAAACAATGTTTCATTGACAAGCATGTGTTGCAGTTCGGGGCAGTCGTCCCTCCCGCTCTCGGCATCGTTCTATAGGAGGAAGAGACAGGTGGGGTTCTTCGTTCTTGGATTCTTGCATTGCATACGTCTTAACGCTTGAAACATAATGTTTGGAATAATTGTTTTGGGCGTAATGATTTTGGGCGTCATGGCATTGGGCGTACGTTTGACAAGAAATTGCGTGCGGTGTGTAACTGGTGAATGAGTTGTGTGGTTGATTCGTATTTCTCCCAGGATTCCTACAGTTTACGAAAACTCAGCTTCTCTTTTCTCTTTTCAATCGGAAAAGACTGTGGCGCAAGCGAAAACGAGCGTTTAAAGTTCCAAAAGTTTCATCTTTTGGTTTCCCATTATCTCTATTCTCTAGAAAGGCGCTGTCACTGTCTCATTTTACAGATGTTAGAGTCTAGAATATTGAATCAGAATGTGGACTGTACCCCCCTAAAGGTGTCGTCAGTCTCTTTGAAACAGCCCCTTTGAAACGCGGGAGTTGCTAAGAGACTGACCTCCGCTATTTGAAAGTATCATGATTCATTGGCCTTGCAGGTGTCGGAGTCTGTGCTTGTGGACGAGGCGTGGGTGGCGGAGGAAGTGGCGGCAGAGCCCACCAACGAGGACGCAGCGTTCAGGTGAGAGAGAGGAGAGGGGAGGGAGAGAGGGGAGGGAGAGAGAGAGGAGGGAGGGAGAGAGATCAAGTGGACTGGAGGATAGAGAATTGTTTCATCTACGTTTCGTGCTGGCACCATATGGTCGGTTTGTCGAGTAGCGTTAATGAACGTTCAGTTGAAGATTTTCTAATATATGCTTTTCATGACCTATGGTATGAGTAGTTTTCTATAAGGAGTTGACTGTTGTGTGTTCCGCCACCAATAAATATGAGTTAGAGGCTATAGCAAATATTTTAAAGTGGTTGGGCACTATTGTAAAGTAGTTTGAGTTGAAAGGCAATGGGAAAGACATTTCGGAGACGGAGACAATAGTTTGTGATGAGACCTTGCATTCATGTAGAAGCAGTTCACAGTGGTTTGACACAATTGTAAAGTGGCTTGATGTAGTAGGAAAAGGCGCGTGTGTGAGGTGGGGGAGGAAAATTGTACAGTTTGTGAGGAGACCGATCACTGGTTGGGGAAGGCGTTGGGGGGGGGGTTGTCGTTTGTGATGATATTGACGGTGCACTCGTTGAGGAAGCGCGCCGCCGCGCAGCTGGAGTTGCTGGAGCCGCGCGCGTTCAACGAACCCCTGCAGAGGACGTGGATCTCGCTGCTCCGACTCAGCCTCGACCCCATCGAGAAGGTGCGCGGCTACGGGGTGATGGACACTGTGCTGTGCTGCGCTGTACTGCATTTTTGTTTGAAGTCCTGTACTTTGAAACAAGTCATTGATTACCTGTAATAGAGCGCTGTCGTATAGTTTAGTTTTTGCGTGTTTTGTATGGAACGAAATCCCAGTACTGTTTGAAGAAATTCGACATGTAGTTTGCGTGAGCCTTGGGTGATGAATGGATGTCTGAGTGTGATGTGTGTTCTCTGTTCAGGTAGCCCGTATGGCGCAGGTGCTTGTTCGTCGTATCGAGCAGCGTGCGCTGGAGAAGGAGCTGGACACGAACGAGCGAATGGAGGAGAGGATCATCACCACCACGGCCAGCACCAACAACACGGTCCGTCCATTGTCTGCGAGTCTCGTTTCGTCGTGTGGACTTGACTTTTTTTGAAAAACTTTTTAATCGAAGCTTTCCTTCGATCAATCAGTTACGTGAAACACATTTCTAATGTGTCCTAATGGTTTCGTGTTCCAGATGGCTCTCGACTGCTCTGTCATCTCGCACCACGAGAGGAGCGACCGGGAGGACATGCCCCCGCCACAGCTGCCCCCTATGAGGAGTGAGTGGGAGGGGGTGGTATTCTCTCTCTCTCTCTCTCTCTCTCTCTCTCTCTCTCTCTCTCTCTCTCCCTCTCTCGACAGGATATCATGATATTCGGGTTGTTATGTTAGATTGGACACTGAGATGCCATTGGTACATGAGACCGTCTTTGATAGTATTCTAACCGTGATGCATATAGTTCGTATTTCAGAGATCTCCACCGTGGCAGCCCCTTCCGTGATGTTCCAAGTGGGTTCTCCGGCCGATTCTTCCACCCTGGCCGCCTACTCTCCCCTGCAGACGATGGGGGGAGGGGGAGGGGAAGTGAGGGGAGGGACGGGGGTGGAACGAGGGGCGGCAGGGCCCATGGCACCAGCCAGTGCGGAGAGGTGAGGGGGGGGGGTGTTCCAATTTCGTAGAAGAGCGGTTTTTTAATGAATGTGTGGAACGTATTACTTACGAAATGTGTGGATTAGCAATATTGTTGTATGTTAACCAAGGGGAGATGGGAGATTGACGGGCTCGGCAAGACTGGGGTGTTATTGTGAATGTGAAACGTACTAGTCGAAGATACTGATTGCGTATGCGTAAGTACTAAGAAATGGGCACGACAAGATTTTATTTGAAACGCTGTTGTGAAGACTGACTAACTGAACGTATGTTGTGGTGCAGGAAGCTGTTAAAAGTATCAGCAGATTCCAGTTACACAACCATCGACCTAGCCAATAAGGAGACTGACCAAAGGCTCTCAAGTACGAGTTGTGAAGACTGACAGACTGACGTGTGTCGTACAGGAAGCACGTGTTGTCTAACGCGGGAATGGCACCCAGTCCCACCCCACAACTCGCAAACTCTCGACGCTAGTTTGTAGGCAGTCCCTATAGAGAGTCGGAGCCAAAAATCCAGCCGCAGAACTCTGACCGGAAGTGACGTATGGCTCGCGAAAGTTTTGATACCGCGCATGACATCTTCTGTTTTCGAACTGTCGCCACAGCCTTGGTGGCCGAGTGGATAGCGAGTTCCCCTATCCAAAAGAGAGGCTCTGGTTCGAGTCCGTCTGACGATACTATTTTTTTCAAATTTCTTACGTCTATTCGAGTCGTGCGAAAACGCACACTATATGTACCGAAATTATTTTTATGCGTCTCCAATCGTTATCACAATTTTGAAACTGTAAGTCTATCGTTAGATGGCTGAATGGGAGGGAGGTCATGTAACTGTTTCTCCGTCAGAAAAACAATTCAATTCAATTCAACACTTCGCATATATGAGAAATTAAAATGTGTAAATTGCGGAAAGACGTTACTGTGATAAAACGATCGCGTTGGGGTGGGGTAAAACAAGATGAGCAACTACCGCGCCTTCCTTGCTCAAGGGTAGTTGTGTAGATGTGTAAAATGAAACTTACTCCTCTTTCAACCATCTACTCTACCTGCGTTTTGAATTCCGAACCAACGTCAGTTGGTGAAAACAATTAGATTTGTTAAAACAAAAGTACCGCGCTGAGCGATTCCCTCTCACCTCACACTCGCAAGACAAATCGAGGAGAAGAGAGTGACTGGGACATGCATCCACACATTCATTCACACATTGGCGATTTTGTCAGTTAGTGAAATACAAAACAAAAAACAAATTAATCGTGCTGAGATTTACATATCTCTTCTATACAGAATCTAGTGTGCGGCATTGGCTGGGCCTAGGAATGAGTTGATGTGAATTGTCTCCATGGCCTGGCATCTAGATCAACACACTGGTACCATGAATGGGAATGGTACGAATATTTTTCTTTCTTTTATCTCTCTCTCTCTCTATTTCTCCTTTTCTCATTTTCACGCGAGTGGAGTAGACAGAGACAGTGAATGTAGGCGACAGAAATAGTTGAAACTGCATTCAACCATCTCACGATAGACTTACAGTCTCGAAATTGTGATAACGATTGGGGATGCATGAAAATCATTTCGGTACGTATAGTGTGTGTTTTCGCACGACTCGAATAGACGTAAGAAATTCGCGAAAAATAGTATCGTGAGACGGACTGGAGCCAGAGCCTCTCTTCTGGATAGGGGAACTCGCTATCCACTCGGCCACCAAGGCTGTGGCGACAGTTCGAAAACAGAAGATGTCATGCGCGGTATCAAAACTTTCGCGAGCCATACGTCACTTCCGGTCAGAGTTCTGCGGCTGGATTTTTGGCTCCGACTCTCTATAGGGACTGCCTACAAACTAGCGTCGAGAGTTTGCGAGTTGTGGGGTGGGACCGGGTGCCATTCCCGCGTAAGGGATGAATATTGAAATGCATTTCTAAAGACCGTTGTACATATTGTACTTTGTACAGGAAGCACTCTCTGGCCGGCGGCCCGCTGACGTCGACTCCGAAGCCGAAGATGTCGACGGCCGATGCGAGCCGGCTGATCAAGGAGGCACACAGCACCGCCTTCACCCCCAAGAGGACCAACTTTGTCGAGAAGATGGTGGGTGGGCGGACGACTTGACATGGATTGGATAACAGTTTACGGATATGGGTAATGAATTTTGTTCCGCTGGTGAGGATTGTATTAGAGAGGAGTGTGGAACGTACTTTTGTGAGATGCCAGTGTCACTTTCTAGACGGGTCCGGTGCAGCGCGCGTCTCTGCGAGACAAGGCACTGATCAACCACGCACAGCCCTCCATCAAGATGACGCCCCCGCCACAGCTCACCAATCCGGTGGTGAGGGGAGAGGGAGAGGGGGAGAAGGGAGAGAGAGGGAGAGAGATATGGCTCGTTCAGGTGACAACCGAGCTCGTTGCGTGGTGTTCCCGCATATTCACTGAGCCCATCCTCGATCTCATCCAGGTTGGTTTTTACGTTTGATGTTCAAGAACAAAACACGCTGCTCACATGCTCACACGGTCCACGTTGCAGTGCGAGGAGTTTACAAGTTTGATAGTTTTGATAAGTTGTTTGATATGTTGTTTACAAGTTTGATAACGATTTTCCAATACGCTCCTTCTATACTCACATGCTGCCCGTTTCAGTGCGAGGAGGGTCCGGACGGAATGACGGACCGTCTGCTGACCGAGGCTATCCCCACCGACTGGGCCTACCACACGGAGGAGGGACTGCAGCAGAGGGCGCAGAGGGAGTTTGCATACATGCACTATGGGGTGGGTGAGGGAGAGAGGGGGGGAGGTGTTGAAAATCATGTTATTCACTAGCGTTATAGAAATACGTTTCTGGTCGGAAGTATATTGCATGGTGTATTTCTAAGCGCAATGCTTTGTCATCTTGAAGTCACCGCTAATTATTTGATATAAAAAGGAATTGGAAATGATAAGTGTACAACCCTTGTCTTTGTGCAGGCCTCTGTGCGGAGTGGCGGTGCGGAGCAGCCGAGTGGGGGCCGGATGGTGTGCGAGCAGTCTGTGGCGTGGCGCAGCGACGCCGGCTACTGCGAGAGACCCAGCGCCACCGCATGGAGCCGCCTCCGACCTGTGCTCTACTGGACTGGTGAGGAGGGGGAGGGGGGGGGGAGGTTGTATCTTTTGGGCCTTTTGGACTGGTAGGTCAATGTTGCTCTGTTGGTTCGTATCAAGGTTAAATTGGAGTGGAAATTGGGGTTTCATTTATGGTATAGTCGGTTTGGATCCTATATGCCATCCGTGACATTTCACATGTTGTGCAGTTTTGTGCAACACAACATGTTTGTCAACAATTATTCAAAACGCGTCCATGAGTAGGAATCGAACCCATTAGCAGCACGCAGCGATTGCGCACTGGCGGCGCGCTATACCACTGCGCCATAGAGGCAGTGGTTAAGAGATAGAAGAGAGAGCACATGTAGCTCCACTGGCCACTTGAGTGTACTATGATGAGAGTTAACGAGCAAACATATCGGCGAGAATCAATGACCTCTTAGTGTGAACCTAAATGGCGCAGTGGTAGAGCGCGCCACCAGCGCGCGATCGTTGCGACCTACCCATGGGTTCGATTCCCTCTCACAAAGCGTTTTGGATCTCTGAAGGTATACATGTTGTGTTGCACGAAACTGCACAACATGTGAAATGTCACGGATGGCATATAGGATACAATCCGACTATAGTAATGAGTATATTTCGTGGAACGTATTCTGACTGGTGTTTTTATAGTTGCAGGATTGGGTAAGTTCAGCTATGTGTGCAGTTCGTTGCCCGTATATTGTTTGATGTTTGCAGATGGCCACTACATCTCCATGCTGAAGCACGACCAGCGTCCGACGCGCGCCCCCGTTCGATTCCACAACGGCGGCGGCAACACGTTCGCGCCGGTGGGTGGAATGCTTCATTTTACTTAAGTCGAACTGTCGAACCAAACTACTGGTTTGTATATAGAGATCCAGAATAAAACTCTTTATCTGTCGTGGGTGGAATGGATGTACTTGTAGTCTTCGTAGTAGTATCTGTCGGTGGTTGCTTATAGTCGATATTCGACATGACTCTCGATCACCCATTGTTTTAAGTTAGTAGATGATTTGGTTATTGTTATTGTTGGCATGAAACGTATTTGGTTTGGTCCGATATCCGATTCTACGGAGAAAGCTGGCAACTAGATACATGTTGGCTGATGTAGATTGAATAGTTTGAAAAGAGTTGTGTAATACTGTTGGAATGGAACTATATAAGCATTGCAGGACTCTCTGTCGTCTCTGCTGGTGATCAACGAGATGTCTCGTGAGATGCTGCTGGCTGGCTCGTCGGATGGCCTCGTCCGCATATGGGATCCGTGCTATTCGATCCACGGACACGAGGTCAGTCTACTCCACGCACGCGTTTCATGTGTTTCGAATTTCGGAGATTTTATGTTTCACGTCATATGTAGGTGTCATGTGTTTTGTTGAAGTTAATTGTATATCTAATGACGCAGCTCTTTGCACAAAGCCTTTTAAAATATGTTTCCCGAGGAGGTTATTTGCGAGAAGAATTGTATTGTTCCAATACAGCTTTTACTTTGTCTCTTATTCCCATGTCTCTTTCCAGTTGGAGTCCCCGCCGCAGCTCATCTCGTCCGCCTTCCCTCTTCACGATCAGGTCAGAACGGACGGCACCAGAACGAACACTATGTACGAGTGAGTCAGGGGGGGGGGAGTGGGGATATGGTAGGATAGCACAGTGATTAGACTGATTACAATCCTCCACTTACCATGCATGCGTGAGTAAGAAGGGGGAAGAGAGGCGGTATGGTTGTCGACTATAGGGTGGCGGCTCCGACATGCTATTGCCTTTGCCGGAAACGGTTCGGTAGCAGGGGAGTGGGCTGTTGTTGTCAATGTTGCATTTGATGGAGGAGAATAGAACGTTGATGTTTCAGGTGGTCGCAGCGCTCTGGTCGACTCGTGTGCGCCGGCAATGTCAAGGTGGGGTGGGGACAGTGAGAGATATGTTTCTACATTGTGATAACTTGTGCGCACTGAGGTTTCGTGTAATTTGGTTTTGGTATGTTTCTTTGAAAACTGATAAGCATTATGATTAAATGATGGCAATCTTCTGTTATTGTTGTCTTGATCGTTGTGTGTAGGTGTGTCGTGTGTGGGACGCGCACTGTGAGAGGACGGCGCAGGACCTGTCAGTCGGCATCCGGAAGGGCGCGCCGTGCGCCCTCGCAGCCGACCTCAACAAGAACCACCTCGTCGCGTTGGGTGGGTGGCTTCTCTCTTTTAGAAATGGTTCTTGGAAATAGTTATGTAGAAGTTGGGAATTGCACGTCCCTATTTTTTGTTTAAGTTGTTCACGCGTTCCTGCAATAGCTTAATAGTATCAAGAGTTTATACAACTATATGAGATGAAACGTATTTTGCACGGGATTGTTTCATTCCACTTGCCCCTCTTCCGCCTTGTCTCGCAGCAGCTGATCGAGTGTGGTGTAGGCGGGTCGGGTGCATACGAATGGGAGGGGGGAGCGGCACGGGGAGGAGTGGAGGGAGGAGAGCTGAAAGGAATGCAGAGTGTACCAAGTGATGGAAGGAAAGTGGAATACTAAGAGAACAGAGACACTTTCGTGTCTTCAAAGAAAATATGGTTGTGATTGTGATTGCAAGATTTCACCCACCTTTGCGTACCCGCACATCTTGTCTCCAGTAGACGGCGCGTCTTGTATTCTCTCCTTCACCTCCTTCTTCATGGTTGTCCCATCGGTCCACACCCACTCGCCAGTGTCTGTCAGCAGCAGCCCGAGCCAGACAGAGGCTGGCTCGGTCTCCTCCGACGTCGCCCGCCGCGCCCTCTCGCTGGATGTGTTGCCTGTCGTGTTCCTCTCCACTGTCTCATCCCGCCCCTCCACTGCCTGACTGCTGTTGAGTATGTCCTCTTCGAGAGTGCTCATCTCGCTCACTGTGTCCCTCCGCGAACAGATCGCATCGAAAAGTAGTTGGGCAGCCAAGTCGGCGTCGGTGGAATGGAGTGGGGTCTGGAAGGAGTGGTTAGGTGTATTTAAGCAACTTTTGTTCTTTTGTACCTCGTGTACCGATGACCACTTTGTGATGAGCTTCTCCAATTCGTCTATGTTGTGTGATTGTGTTGTGGAGAGGACGTGGAGATGTGGAATTCGAGAGCTGCAGTTCACTTTTGCATACCTCTCGTGTGTTTAGTTTACCTTATCGTCGCCGTGTGCTCGTCACTCCATAACCCATCAGATATCACTATGTAGTGGGTAAATTCCGGGGTAGTTAGTGATTTGATTTGCTTCGAAGCTTCGGCGACGCTGTTCCCTAAAAATAGTTGAAAATGAAGTGGCTAGAAGCTACTTTCACTCACACATGTTTGAACGGCCGCCACGGTATTTGATTGTTTCAAAGAATCGTGCTGATTCCTTGGAGAACATTGAGAAGGAAGTTTCTTGCGAGAGAATGTCTGTGACTTGAAACACAGTGAATTGCACGCCGACTTTCTGATTCTTCAAAAGAGCGAGGATGTTTTTCGTGATGTCAACGGATTTGTTGAATTCTTCTCCTCCTATTGAATCGGAGCCGTCGAGAATAAATATGAGGTCGATCTAAATGCAGTTGAGTTTTATTATGTATTGATTCCCACAATGTACTCACATGATTTGAACATGCAGACTGTTTTCTACACTCGGACTTCGTATATATGTCGCAGTCGGCCTCATCTTTAGACACCCAATCATTGACTTGTTCCAGTTCAGCTGCGAGTAAGACACACTCGCGGTACTCTCTGTAAAGAGATTGAATAGTGATAACAAGATGTGTCCACCTGTAGTAGAGGGCAGTGTGGCAGCCTCCTCCTTCCATGCAGTCGTCATCCTCACACTGCGAACACTCGGAGAGACACGACGAGAGGGTCACGTTCTGAACACTGGGAATCAGTCGTGGTCTCTCTACTCTATTGAAGGTTTACTACTGATAGTCTACTACCCCACCTCGAACATGTCATCTGCCCGCCCGACCACCGTCTGTCGCGGGTATCGCTTGTAGCAGTTGGACACGTCGATAGAGGGTGTGTCGTCGCGGAACTTTGTCTCGTTTAACTGCAGTACGTCTGGCTCATTGGGTGTGGACTTCCAGCACTCGTCTCTGTAGAGGTGGGCTCCCGGGAGAGTGACGGAGGTGTCTTCTCTGCTTGCAGAATGGAGCACACATTCGTATGTAGAGGGGAAGTGGGTGTATGAATCACAGGGTATGGAGAAGAGAATGGATGATTGTCGACAGAGGCGGCGGCAGTGTGAGAGGGAGGAGGTGGAGGAGGAGAACTGGAAGGGATGGACTGACATGAAAATGACAAGGATAAGTCATAAGTAGCCTATGTATATATAGTGAGATATATAGATTTTTTTAATAAGATAGGATAGAATAATATGTACCAATGATAGGTAGATTACTCACGAATGACTTGTCGAGTATGGTCGAGTTGACGTGAAGAGTGAAACAGTTGTCTATGTGAACATCGGGGTCTAAAATAATATTGTTTGAAATATGTTTCATGTTTATTGGAAATTCCCGTTTTTTTTGTTAAGTATAATTCTTTTTTCGCTTGTAGCTATAATCCGAACTTACAATGGTCCCTTTGAAGCGTGTCTGCATTGTCGTGTATGTACAGAGTAGGCAGTGCTCGCACGAATTGAATGTGTCTGTCCGTGGGTGCGGCGGCCAAGTCGCCTCCCTCTCGCATGCAAGTAGACCGAGCAGAGCGGAATGGCAGGGGAGAGGGACTACAATTATAGTTTCTGGGTTTGTAATTAATACAGAACCCATACAAATGTCGACAGACTATAAATGAAAGTTTGTAGGTATTCAATTCGGAATTCACAAGTATAATACAAATGATGTCGACAAATTCAATAAAGTCTTGCTTACCGATACAACCAGCATAGCTCATCGTAATACACCCAGTTATCCGGGCAGACGAGTGAGTGGATAGAATCGAGTAGATAGAATAGTAAGATGAGTGATTGGGAAATCATTGCATATTGATTATAGAGAAGTGTTTGAGTGAGTGAGTGGATTTCGGGACGCGCGATGCAATGGGGTCATGTTTGCTGTATCGGGGATGTATAGTGAAAACTGAAATCCATGTTTGTCGAAACATTCTTTGTTTCTGATCACCTTTCACGGATTGCAGGTTTCCACGATCATAAACGTGCACTGTTCATGAGTAGATGTTTTTTCACTCACTCTCTGCTGTTGCAGGTTTCCGGGACGGTAGTGTGCACGTGCACGACACTCGGATGCCGTCGGCCGAGTCGCGCATCCTCGACCTCAACGAGCAGACAAGGAGAATAGTCGGAGTAGCCATCACGTGGGTGACAGGGCAGGAGAGGGGAGGGGAGGGGTGATATGTGAGGGTGGAATGTGTTCATTGATGTGTTTGCAGTGCGGACGACAACGGCAACCCTCTTGTTCTGTCGGGCAGCGAAGACGGGGCGATGTGCGTGTGGGAACCGAGGATGTACAAGGTGGGCGGCGGGTGCATTCATACTGTCTTCTTCATACTTGAAAGGGGTCATGAAAGGGGAATGGAATTCAACTTTGCATTATTCATGTATCATTTGAAACGTACATGTTTCTAGTTTGATAGATTAGTAATGATAGATTTCCAATCTCCAATGTTTTGTGAAATGTGAACGATATTGTTTTGTGGATATATTGTCATGTCGTTTTTTTGAGTTTTTTTTCATTATTTTATTTGCAGGAGCCGACAGTGGATGTGAATGTGGGAGGGGACCATGAGGCGCTGTCCGAGATGAGAGTGCACAACAATGGAATGGTAGGGCGACGGAGCATTCCCCCTCTCCCCTCTCTCTCTCTCTCTCCCCCCTGCCCCTCTCACTCACTCTCTCCTCTCTTCCAGGTGATTGGCTGTGTGCTCCGTTCCCGCCACCCGTCTGATTCCACTGGATCCGTCAAGCTCTTCGACATTCACGGAAAGAAGGTGGAGTTTTTCTGTTGTTCTCAATCTCATCAGCCACAGATATTAACAAATGCCACGTTATGCGTTGTCTAGTATGTGCGTGAATCATATTCATTCGTGTTGACAGAAAACTGTTTTCGCATTATGGGTGACAGACGGTACGGAAATTATGTGAATAATTGATGTTTGATTTATGATGTCATAACGCGGTATCGAATGAATTGAATTAATTATGGGTTGCGTGTTTTCAGATGGGTCAGGTGCGGCAGAACGATTCGATCGGGCGCGGTCTGTCGACGCCGATCGCGCTCTCGTTCCACAGAGTGCGCGCCCAGCTGGCTGTCATATCCGAGCAGTACGTGTGCGCATACTCCTTCTCCACACACAAGTAGAAGGAGAAGGAGCAGGAGAAGGAGGAGCAGGAGGAGTGCTCCCATGAGATTGTGTTAGTGCCATGCTAGTCGCTTGCCGATGGGAGATTGTACATAGCAGACTTCTATTGCCCCCTATGTCACTTGGCGCGATTATGTTTTCATTGTTAGGCGATAATTGTTTTGTTTGTTAGAGTAGGTCCCTTTCCTTTCTTTGTCAAGTGCACTTCCCGATTTGTACATATTGCTAGAGAGAGAGAGAGAACAGAGTGAACAGAAGGCAGATCCATGAGTCTATTGTATATTGTATGTGTATTGTTGTCTATGTTGCCCGATAAATCTTTTTTTAACGGAAATGCGAGTATATATTGGTGAGTGATCGGTAATGTGGCCGTATTGATATCTGAAACGGAGAGTTGATGGAATGTGAAGAAGAGTGATTGTGTAGATGTCTATAGAGTGACTGTCTGTCTAGCTGCTTGTAGAGTAAAGTGATTGTGTAGATGCTCCACGCTCGTCTGTTATTGACTGTGAGTGTGAGGGGAGTGCGGGGTCGGGCGGGCAGTCGACTGGAACAGATGACCAGTGATCTCATGGAGGGAGAGAGGAGGCAGAACGGGAGGAGGGCGCTCGAGGGTGGGTAACATCATGGTCCCCTTTTTATTTGAATTATTTGAAACAAGACGAGCGTAGAGGTTGTGGAGGGGATGATGAAGCATGTGGAGGATTGCCTATTGCAGTGGCGGTGATTGGTGCCCCGAACGTGGGCAAATCGCTGCTCACCAATCAGCTGGTGCGGGCTGCTGTCTCGGCGGTCAGCAGCCGCATGGACACTACGACTCAGGTCAGACAACACAGTAGAAAAAAGGAGCCGGATGCACTACTCAAGTGAGAAAACAATGTTTTAGTTGGTATTTTGTGATCTTCATGGTGAAGTGTTATCGTATATAGTTACGAGTGAAAGTTATTAAGGTAGTTTTTAGTTTGGCTACGTATGACGCTTTACGACCTATTTATTGTTCCATCTTCTCGAATGTTGGTTATACTTTCACTGTGAATCTTATTGTTCCATTTTTTGCTCATCGAGTGTATTCACTTCCAAAGACCATTAGTACACTATGTGTCAATTGTCATATTGTCAGTGTTTTTATCTTGTCGCCGTTGCAGACAGTGCGGGCTGCCCTGACAGAGGATGCGGTGCAGCTGACAGTACTCGACACCCCGGGCACGGTGGGAAGACAGCACGCAGAGAAGACGTGCGGACGGTGAGTGGGGGATGGAAAGAGGGAAGAGAGGGAGGGAGAGGTAGAGAGAGAGAGAGAGGGGGGGGGGAGAGAGAGAGAGAGAAAAGAGGGAGGGAGAGATAAGAGAGGGAGGGAGAGAGAGAGAAGAGAGGGAGAGAGAGGGGAGAGAGGGAGGGGGAGAGAGGAGGGAAGAAAGAGGGAGGGAAGAGAGAGAGAGAGAGAGAGAGGGAGGGGAGAGAGAGAGAAGAGAGAAGTGAGAGGGAAGAGAGAGGGAGGGGAGAGAGAGAGAGGGAGAGAGAGGGAGGGGAGAGAGAGGGAGGGGAGAGAGAGAGAAGAGAGAAGAGAGAGGAAGAGAGAGGGAAGAGAGAGGGAGGGGAGAGAGAGAGAGAGAGAGAGAGGGAGGGAGGGAGGGAGGGAGAGATGGTTTCAGTGGTAGCTCGGACTCGCTGCTCACGGACCCCGAGGCGGCTCTCAAGCGGGCGCAGCACATTCTCGTTGTGCAGGTAAGGGTAGGGAGAAGAGAGGCGTTCGTCTTCGTAGCACATTTGCACTATCACGATTGCATTATGCGATTTTGTACATTTTGAGATTATGGAGAGCGAAAGAATTCGACATACAGTATACGATAATATATACAAGGCCAAAAACGCGAATACATGTAACTGTTGCAGGACGCGACGGCGCCGGGAGACTACATCCACCACAGGGTGCTGCACATGTTGCACAGACACAGCCACCTCCCGAGTAGCCTCGTCATCAACAAGGTATCGGCGAGGGGGGGGGATGCACTGCTCACTGAGTTGCGACGCATTGGTGGCATTCTGACAATGTGATCACTTCTCGGAATATGTAATTCGGAATTTCTCTGCCAATATATCGGATTCGAACCAAAGTTCAATGTCATGATAGATTTTGAGGTGGATCTGATTCCGAACCGCACGGACCTGCTGGCATTGGCGCGTTTGCTGACGAACGGACGAGTCGGAGGCGTCGGCATCAAGACTGCCAGTACCACGGTGGGGCGACGTCTCTCTCTCTCTCCTTCCTCTCTCTCTCTCTCTCTCTCTCTCTCTCGTCTTGGAGAGGTTTTGATTCCCTGCTCTTGAGATCGGTCGTCTCGGCCAGTCGTCGGACTCTCTGTCGCTGCACGATGAGTCAGCCAAGCTGGGCGACGCTGACTGGCAGGAGAAGTACAGGTGGGAGAAAAGCAAATGGCATGTCATAGCAATGAGATGGAGTTTTTGCAGGAAGCTGATAGCGAGGCCGACGCACCACTGTGGCTACGCCGACACCAAGCGGCTCTTCATCGACATCCGCGGGTGGAGCCACTTCAGCAACGTCTTCTTCGGTCAGTGCTACTCTCCACTTACTTGAACAACTTTCATGATGCTGTATCATTTATGGTATAATATTATTCTGGGAGATAGTTCGCCAGATTACGGTAGAAAATCGATCTACCCTCGACTCGCATTCGATCTACCTTCTAGTCGTGAGGAGACCCAAGCGCGCGCTTTCAAACGATAATATTGATCAAAGAAGCCGGCACGCGAATCAAAGAGGCCGCGCGACACTCGACCACTTGCCCGCGCTGTCTGGCCTCTCTCGCTCGAAACTGAGTTTCGCCAACTGACCCCGGCTGGCAATAACAGAAACTATCCACCAGGCGGCGACTATATTGGTATTGGTATTAGGAGAGTTTACGAGTCGTAGTGTATGAAGCGCACGTCGGGCTGGACTTCGACGGTGCCCTTGATGATGACCTGTTTGTAGCCCGTGGAGGGATTGTTGGCGCGGTGTGGAAGGGTCTGCGAAGGAGAATGATGAGATGAGAGAGTTGATGCATATTGATGTGCTTTCACATATAGTCGCCGCCTGGAGGATAGTTTCTGCTATTGACAGCCGGGGTCAGTTGGCGAAAGAGGTCAGACAGCGCGGGAAAGGCTCGAGTGTGGCGCGGCCTCTTTGATTCGCATGTCGGCTTCTTTGATCGATATTAGCGTTTGAATGCGCGCGCTTGGGTCTCCTCACGACTAGAGGGTAGATCAAATGCGACTAGATGGTAGATAAATTTTCTACAGTGGCCCGGCGAACTATCTCCCTGAATAATATTATATATGTCAACTCACCGCACTCTCGTCGTTTCCAGACGCCATGTTCACGATGGTCACCTGAGATCGTTTAATCAAGAATACAATTGAACCCTCCTGCTCCCCCCCCCCCCGCCCCCCCCCCCCCCTTCTCTCTCACTCACTCACACTCACTCACTCACTCACTCACTCACTCACTCACTCACTCTCTCTCTCTCTCTCACCATCATGCCACTCGGTTTGTGGGTGACGACGAACTTGTACCAGCTCTCCTGCTTGAGCACCAGGCCAGTGTTGACCGTCTCGCCCCACGCAGAGTTCTTGAAGCTGTTGAAATGAAGTCGCCAGTGATGATAGCGAAGAACTCAATCGAGTCTGCAAACAAATTACAATAAGTGTTTAATATGATTTGATTTTGATTATTTTATTGATTTGAAGTAAGTCAAATATATTTTGCTAATTGAACTCACCGTGTCCGGCTGCGTTGCTGGCCATGTTGTTGTTGGTGAAGTTCTTCTGGAAGGGAAGAGGGATGACGTCCTTCCGGTCTTCGGCAGCCGTTCTCGGTTCTTTGACGTCCTCCATGTGAATGCCGTGAATGTCCATTCCCCCGCGTCTGTCCGGGTATCCATTGGAGAGATACACTTCTCTGTCCTTGTATCCGTCAGACAGAACTCCTTGGAACTGTCCCACATTCCTGTTGAAAGAGTCCTCGCCGCACCGATGGCGATAGAACTAAAAGCGACTATAAATCTGCTTTTTAGAAGATTTACAATTCCTACCAGACGATTTGTGGCAATCGCAGAGCCGTTGTTGATGAAGTGACTAATTTCAATCTGCAGAACAATTCAAGAAAAATCATGCTATAACTCTAGTAATATGAGGCATTACCCGCCATCCGGATGGATACCATCTGTATTTGAATGAGTAGTCTGTGTTTGTGGTGAGGATGACGTCATCGTATGTCTGGCATGGAAGGTCGACCACGCTCGCAGTCGATGCACGCCAACACTTGCTGCACACTCTCGCCTGAAAGCAGGCATTGGTCTCGTCGGCCACGCCACATCGTGTCTACGAAGGAAGGCAGGTGGTCGGCGTAGTTGAGATCCAACATGAAGAGAACTATTCGGAACGTGTTGCTCCCACTCGTGTATATCCTCGAGTATTCCGTCATGAATTCGTTGCCCAAATGGCCTTTCACAATGAGGTTTTCTAAAGTATATATATATATATATATATATATTATATATAATTCAATCATCTAAACGTACTTCGTTCGCCGTCCTCTGATCCAAAAATATCCCCTCCTAAAAGTCTTTGCAGCGTAATTCGGATAAAACTGCAATCAACTAATGTTTTCTAACAAGAAGTAGCTTTATTTCAACGGGGAAGCGTGGTTGCTCTCCTTCGACATGAACCCTAAACTAGCTCCTTTCTTCATATCTCTTCACCAATGAACTTACATTCTCACACGCATGGAATTGTTCATTGGTGGACAGTGATAATCATTTAGCCAATACTCGGGGCAATCCAACAGTTTACCCACACCATTGATGTACAGTTTGAATGAGCAGAAATATTGGTCATTCGGCCTGTGATGATGTGGAAATGGCAGGAGATGGGTTGATTGCACATCTCACCTCAGTCTCACGTGGTACTCGCTGGCAGTTGGCAGCTGCCAGCTGTGTTGGCGCGTGTACATGTCCCCGTTCGAGTATTCTGTATTGTGAGCCGCTGTCATTTCCACCTTTCCATCCACTACATTAGCGTGGACCATTAGAAGGTACTGCATGATGGGACTCCCGGGTGCTCTCCACGGATTTTCCATCCACAACCTGTAAGCTCATAAGTCATAAGTATCTTCTTTTCATAATTACAGGCTTACATTCTGTTGCCGACACTATTTGTGATGAATGCGAATTCCTCATTTTGTTTTAAGTATGCCTTGTTTTCGTAGTTGTCCCCGATAGTATAGTAGTAATTGCGGTCACCCGGGTAGTAGACCCACTGGTTGCTCTCACGGAGTACGATGAACTGCAAGGCTGATTGAAGATAGTCGATAGACGAACAGAGGACTCACCGCGGCGATAGCCCACAGCAGAAGCCTCGACATCCCAGCTGGATGCTCCCCTCCTCGTTCCGGCTGGCTTTTATGCCTCGCTCACGTGTATACACTGTGATCATCCACTTTCAACGTGTATCGTTCACATCTCCTGTTATTTTCCACATTCACATTTCACACACGTTATATTCCGCCGCCTCCGTACATCTAAATCGTTTACTATTGTTATAATGTTCGGATTTTGAAATATAACGGCTTCCGTCGCCTCAGTTCTTTTTAATAGTATTATATTGTTGTGATGTTCGGGATTTCAGAAAGATAACGGCTTCATATTCTCACATGAAATGAGCCACATATAAAGTGTATGCCACATAATGTTATCAAACTCGATGAAAACTTCGAAAAAGATCATGTAACACACAGAGCCAGACGTTTGAATCTTGTAAACACAACAGTCACATAATGTGACTGTCTTTCTGTAGATGGGATTTGGATATAACTAGAGCTCTGAAACCTTTTTGACTAACGTCATTGTTTCTGATGTAATGATGTGTGTTGAGTGTCGTCTCTGTCGGGCGAGGGAGTGGATCCTCTGCGCGCGCATCTCCGAACTCTGTCCGAGGAGGGAGAGTGGAGCATGGACGAGCAAGCTGTCACTGAGAAGGTGGGCTGGCAGGGAAATGGTCAAGCAACTAGACTACATGTATACACAAAACGATAATTCCATGTCATGTGTGTCATGACTAATTACAAGTTATGTGGCAGTGCATGTGATAGTGGGTGTTTGAGTCGCCACAGTGGCTGTGCTGCGAGTCGACCCGCGCCGCCCTGCTCGACTGCCTCCCCGGAGACGTCGCCTACGCCATCCAGCCAAAGGTGGTCGAGTGGACAGAGGAGGGAGAGGTGGGTGAGAGAGAGGGGGGAAGAGAGAGAGAGAGAGAGAGAGAGAGAAAGAAAGAAAGAGAGAGAGAGAGAGAGAGAGAGAGAGAGAGGGAGAGAGAGAGAAAAAGAGAGAGAGAGGAGAGAGATGTGTGAGAGAGAGAACACATTGCTGTTTCAGGTGCTGCAGATAGTTGTGGAGGTGCCGTGTGAGAAGGAGCGATGGGGACGGCTGATCATTGGAAAGGGAGGACAGAGGTGCGCATCTGAAAGCTTTTTCGCTTGGTATAAGAGAAGGAGTACGTGAGATTCTTTCGACACTTCTCGTTTCAGACTGGCTGAGATTGGCCGTCGTGTGGATGCGCACATGTCTTCCCTCTTCCAGCGACAGCTATGCGTCAGACTGCTCATCACCCACAAGGGAAAAGTCGTCAAGATGTAGACAGCTTCATATGACATCACTCATTTGTGTGAGTCATGTTTGTCTTCTTGTTAATTGATTACTATTGTTATCCCTTAGATTTTGAGTAGTTTTGTGGTCTAGACCAGTTACATAGTTACATTTTGTTTTGTTGTTGTTGTATAATATTGCGACGGGTTGAGATAAATGTTTTGCAAAATTGCTTTCTACCGAAAATCTAAGCTGATCAAGTCTTTCTCAGGAACCACGTATTTCTCTATACCAATTCCTATCTAACAAAACCATCAAGCGCCGCTTAGTGTATGTTCGCTATACTCGTTGGGTCGAGAGTTATACCCTACCGGGCGTTTGACCGTACCAAGGTGATAAATTGGTAGCAGTCTGCTGCGAAGGTAGCTGCGAAGGTACCCACGGGCGCATTATCCACCTCCTATCACCCCTCCGCCCACTACTCATTCCAAGTCAGTGGCCAGAAGTGGATCGGTGCCCCGAAAATGATACGACAAAGATGTTTTACTACATCTTCTAAAAAGAAATACATTTAAAAGATGACACGGGATGGCAGCGTCTAAGTTTTTCGAAAAAGTGTGTCATAAGCATCAATCAATCAATCATTTATCCAGAATCGCTATATCCTGACTATACAACAAGTGCATACGGTACACCACGAGGGACTGGACGCGCTGGGAGAAACACTGTTTAGCAACGGGGATGGGAGGGTCGAAGGTCGAAAGTCGATATTAGATCGATAATCAGTCGATAGTCGTTCTATTTCTTTTCCATAATTCATTTGAACTAGATACAATCATAGACGACAGTGGAGCTCCGGGTGTTCTCTTCATTCCATTATAATCCACAAATAGTAACTCCGCGGGCTAGGAAGACAGCGTTCTCGATGAGATATTCCCCGCCTTGCTCAAGGGTACTGGGGGAAGATCATTTCGACCCGACCGCGCGATGCGAGAGAGGAAGAAATAATAATAATGGCCATACATCGTTTATATAAATCCCACTTCCAGGAGAGTGGACACATGTACGATTCTTACCTGTCCACTGTGTCTTCACGGTGTTTGTGCGACTAATGATCTCATAGATGTTGCGGGTGGTATAGATATTGCGAATTTGCATTCAAAAAAATGAGAAATGCATACATGTTAACATGTTATGCTCAAAATCTTATGCATTTGCAGAGTTTACAATTACGATCTCGGTAGTAACAAATGGATCAAATGCAGTCAAATGCTTGTAAAATGGTACCTATACTTTCAGTATTTGTTCTTTATGAAATATATTATAGATTAAAGATGAAAAGAAAATTGACGTGTAATTTTTTTTGAGAGAACAAACATATTGTTATATAAAAAAATAAACTACTGTTACTGTATCACGATTTCTTATCACGAAGTTTGAGATCCGACAGCGTGGCTCAATGTAACAACGTTTTGTATGCAGCGGGTTCAGTTGATGACGAATCAAAAAACTTGTCAGCGGATTCACGTACAAGTTTACTATTTAACTTTTTGCGTTTCAAAATCATGCGTATGTAATTGCTCCTCAGATGCGTGGCAAATACTGCCAGAATTGATCCATGCACGTTGCGAGCCACAACTCGCAGCCGTTTCCGACAAAGTTTTTGCAATTTTTGACAGCTACGCTGCTGACGTTGCCAGTGTAAGAAGATGATCATACAATGTTTCGAAACATTTCCTATTGGAATATTATGATGTGCGTGCGGGAAAATGGTGCTTGCATGATGCTACCATTAATTCACGAGTTATGTGTGTGTGTTTTTTCTTCAATTTCTCTAAATAATGTTTAATTGATGAAAATTTGGAAGTTTGTATGTAACGATAAACTGATAATGTGTGGTGGAGAGGGTAAAGACATTACGTCAATCAGTTTAAGGTAATATTCATGCAAAAGTTAAAGACGCAATTCTATGTGAATGAAATTATAAGAAAAATTTTTATATTCTCCATGACAATGCGTGGTTTTCAAAGGTGGTGAGACGACGGGGCATCCCTATTCCCAGCTTCGCGACCCGGCAGATGTGGGGGTACAAACTGGTCACATCCAGGTACCGGCACCTCTCAACCATCTTGTTAATGATTGCGAGTACAGCCTCCGCCGCTGTTCTCGCACCTCTAAAAATGCATACTTTCCAAATTTCATTTGATTTGCATAAGCTTTAGCGCGCGCACTCTAACCTTTAGTGACCCCCCATGTATCGTGTGACCTCTCTCTCTCTCTCTCTCTCTCTCTCTCCCCTCTCTCACCCACCTGAATCCAAGACGGGGTTTGAGGCTGCTTTGTCTAGCAGAATTTGCGCTGTTGAAGAATTTGCGCATCTCTGGATCTGCCTTTATCATCGCCTATAATATATAAACAGTGTTGCGATACAAACAGCAGGGTTAGAAAGTTGACAATACACTGGGAGTGTGAGATCAAGGAACTTTCTAACGGAAAAATCCTTGATCTCACACTCCCAGTGTATGGTCAGTGTCATCCCCTCGGCTGCCGCAAGCCTCCGAATATCCTCATCTCGCATGTATCCTCATCTCTCCTCTCTCACAACTCATCTCTAATATCCTCTCATCTCTCACACCTCCACCAGACTTTTCCCGAAACAGGTCCTAATATTTTCTTATGCACTGCAGTTCTATGTTTCATTTCATACCTTGTAGCGAGACGCCTCGTCTCCCTCCGGCATCACCCCATTCATCTCGTACTCCAGCCGCTATAAACAACGGAATTGTATTTTCGATTCAATTATCGGAAGACTGTTAAGTTAAAGGGAGTGTACACTCTGAATTTCGAAGTTGAGTTAGCACCGGGATGTGAAAATATGATGAAAATGATGCACTTTTCTCAATAACACTATGTGTCGGAGATACCTATAAGTCGGTGAAAAATTCTGTTGAACATTGAAAATTGGCACCAATTGGCACCAATTTCTGCATTTTGACACATTTGGCGCTCAATTTTAATCGACTTGCAGGCATTTTCAGCAAATAGTTGTATTGACAAAACTGCATTGTTTTCATCATATTTTCACATCCCGGTGCTAACTCAACTTCGAAATTCAGAGTGTACACTCCCTTTAACTAAAAAAAGATGAGAGAAAAAGATGAGAGAGAAGGAGATAGGAATAGGGTGAGGAAGGTAGAGACAACGTATAGGATGAGAGAGATGTTAACTGAAATTCATACTCACCGTTCGAGATAGAAGAGACAGGAAGTTACCTTACTGCATACAGACTGTCCCTGCGTCACAATCTTATGACTCTCGTAGCAATCGGCATTGTCAAAGTAGACACTAAGCGAAGAACATTGATCAACGATGTTAATAGTTGGAATACTCACTTGCATCCAGAACAATATATCTGAGGAAGATAGAGGGTAACTGCACAATTACGCGGCGTTCTCAAGAGGCAATATGAGCGTGATTTGAATTAGTAGCGGAATGAAGGTCCACTATGTAGCATGTAGAGCTTGACAATGACAGTGGCAACTCCTCCTCCCCTCATACTAATCCCTATGATGTCAAACCCATTATAAGATCTGGCACTGATTGGCTGATCTGGACGCCCCGCCCCTTCCTTCCCTTCGCCTCTCGGCTAGGCCACGCCCCCTTAGTACTGTACTATCGACAATTGTGTCGAGTAGTCATTAAAACTCCGTTACGTCATAAACCGCTTATCACTCCACACCCTCACTGAACAACAGAAAATAACGAGGTAGATACATGCAAAGAGTACGGCTCTCCTCCTCTCAAAACCTTCGCGCATCGCAGAGCAGGAACGCAAAATCGAACGTAGCGCTGTTGTTGGCAAATGCGCTGTTTTCGGCGCGGCCGGGCATCAAAAAAGTGAATAGTTTTGACCGCCGAATGGGGAGGAGGGACAGCCCACAGTTTCTCCTTCCAAACCCAATCGTACCTGAAGCAGTCCCCGTGCTCCGCTCCTGGCAACGCGAACCTGCTGGCGAAACGGTCGCAGCGGTGGTTGTTGGCGTGCGCGAACGCGTCCAAGTCGGGGCGCCACCACGTACTGGAGATTCTCCTGAAAACAGCGGGATGAATCCCCCAGTCATCACTGTCCAGTAGACGCGACATTCCTCCTCATTCTCCACCCTGGCACCCAAGTGAACCGCGCGATAACACCGTGCGCGGCAAGTGACTGCAGGGTCGCTTTGGCCACAGCGTCCAGAGATGAGATCATTGAACCCTTTTGGAAGATGATCACTGCTGCCGAGTTGTCGCAGCGAAAAAAAAACACCTGTTTTCTCTGCAACTGGCGCGTGAAGGTGGCTGCTCCGAATGCGATTGCTTTCAGCTCCCGCAGGCAGCTCGATTCGAGTTTTTCAGCCTCCGAGAAGTTCTGCGCTGCACGAATAGTAAATTTTCCAGCGCCGACGGCTACGTTGGACGCGTCTGTTGAAATCGTAGCTTCGCGACGAAAGTGCGCTGGATGGGGGCGTGGGCAAGCAGCTGTTGAGCAGCCGCTGGCAGCTCCCAGTCTGCCGAAGGCCAACTAGAACAGTGAGAGTGAGTGAGAGAACCGTCCCGATAGCGATCTTGAGGAGTGCCCCTGGCGCGCCTACAGCAATTTTGCCTAGCCTCTCCACTAGAGCCACCAAGCGCCTCTGCACTGGCTTCACTGACCCGCGGTCAAAGAGGATAGAGTATCCCAGCCACTCGACTGTCTGGGATACTTCATACTTGCCATGAGGATTTGACGGGGTGCACGCTCACTCCCGCCAGAGTCAGATCGCATCTGACTCTGTCGACTGCAGACTGGGCCTCTGCCCTGTCTGCATGTGAGATGGATGAAGGGAGAGATAGTAATACTGTAGAGTACCGTATACCCACCTGGACTACCCCGCCCTCGTCGGTGGCGCGCCACCATCTGCTCTTGGAATATGCAGTAGACTGTTCGGTCTCGGACTGAAACATATACACATTAGAGAGGGCGCGCAGCGCCCTCTCTCTTGGGTTAAAATAAGGCTCGCGCCAGAATTTTCAAGTAGCGATATCCAAAGGACATGTTAGCAACAATGTGAAGTCTTCCAATTTATGTTAGTTAGATTCGCACGGTTCCATAGGGCAGATCACTAATTGACGGCATCTTTGTATCTTTTCTCCGAAAGAAGTTATGAGCGATCTCGCACTCGCACTAGGCGAAAGGCCAGCGTGTGGGTGGGTGTCGTTTCCAGTCACGCTAGCTGATAGCTAGCCCTCTGCTGGCGGGCGAGCGCGAGAGCACGCGAGAGAGCACGCTGTTTGGAGAGAGACAGATGTACTTTGGTGGCTGCGATCAGTAGGAATTTAGTAAGGGGAGAGAGAAAGAGAGAACGAGAGAACGAGAGAACGAGAGAACGAGAGAACGAGAGAACGAGAGAACGAGAGAACGATATAACGAGAGAAAAGGAGAAAAAGAGAGGAGGGAAGGAGGGAAGGAGAGACGGAGAGAACGAGAGAACGAGAGAACGAGAGAAGGATAGAAAGAGAGAACGAGAGAACGAGAGAACCAGAGAAAGAGAGAAAGATATAAAAAGAGAACGAGAGAGCTAGAGAACGAGAGAAAGAGAGAAAGGGAGAAGGAGGGAAGGAGGGATGGAGAGAAGAAGAGAAGGATAGAAAGAGAGAACGAGAGAACTAGAGAACGAAAGAAAGAGAGAAAGAGATAAAGAGAGAACGAGAGAAAGCGAGAACGATATAACGAGAGAATTAGAGAACGAGAGAAAGAGAGAATGGGAGGAGGAGGGAAGGAGGGAAGGAGAGAAAGAGAGAAAGAGAGAACGAGAAAACGAGAAAACGAGAAAACGAGAGAAAGAGAAAACGAGAGAAAGAGAGAACGATATAACGAGAGAGCTAGAGAACGAGAGAAAGAGAGAAAGGGAGAAGGAGGGAAGGAGGGATGGAGAGAAGAAGAGAAGGAGAGAAGGAGAGAACTAGAGAAAAAAGAGAAAGAGAGAAAGAGAGAAATAGAGAAAGAGAGAAAGAGAGAAAGAGAGAAAGAGAGAAAGAGAGAAAGAGAGAAAGAGAGAAAGAGAGAAAGAGAGAAAGAGAGAAAGAGAGAAAGAGAGAAAGAGAGAAAGAGATAATGAGAGAACGAGAGAAAGAGAAACCGATAGAAAGAGAAAACGAGTGAAAGAGAGAACGATATAAATATAACGAGAGAACTAGAGAACGAGAGAAAGAGAGAAAGTGAGAAGGCGGGAAGGAGGGAAGGAAAGAAGGAGAGAACGAGACAACGAGAGAACGAGACAACGAGACAACGAGACAACGAGAGAACGAGAGAACGAGAAAACGAGAGCACGAGAGAACGAGAAAAAGAGAGAACGATATAACGATATAACGAGAGAAATAGAGAACGAGAGAAAGAGAGAAAGAGAGAAGGAGAGAAGGAGGGAAGAAGAGAAGGAGAGACGGAGAGAACGAGAGAACGAGAGAACGAGAGAACGAGAGAAGGATAGAAAGAGAGAACGAGATAAAGAGAGAACGAGAGAACGAGAGAACGAGAGAACGAGAAAACAAGAGAAAGAGAGAACAAGAGAAAGAGAGAACGAAAGAAAGAGAGAACGATATAACTAGAGAACGAGAGAACGAGAGAAAGAGAGAAGGAGGGTGGTAGGAGGGAAGGAGGGAAGAAGAGAAGGAGAGACGGAGAGACGGAGAAAACGAGAGAACGAGAGAACGAGAAACGAGAGAACGAGAGAACGAGAGAACGAGAGAAAGAGAGAAAGAGAGAAAGAGAGAAAGAGAGAACGAGAGAAAGAGAGAACTGGAGAACTAGAGAAAAAGAGAAAGGGAGAAGGAGGGAAGGAGGGAAGGAGAGAAGAAGAGAAGGAGACACGCGAGAACGAGAGAACGAGAGAACGAGAGAACGAGAGAACGAGAGAACGAGAGAAAGAGAAAACGAAATAACGAGAGAACTAGATAACGAGAGAACGAGAGAACGAGAGAAAGAGAGAAAGGGAGAAGGGGGGAAGGAGGGAAGGAGAGAAGGAGCGACGGAGAGACGGAGAGAACGAGAGAACGAGAGAACGAGAGAACGAGAGAAAGAGAGAACGAGAGAAAGAGAGAAAAGAGAGAAAAGAGAGAACGAGAGAAAGAGAGAAAAGAGAGAAAGGGAGAAAGAGAGAACGAGAGAACGAGAGAACTAGAGAACGAGAGAAAGAGAGAAAGGGATAACGAGAGAACGAGAGAAAGAGAGAACGAGAGAAAGAGAGAACGAGAGAAAGAGAGAAGGAAAGAAGGAGGGAAGGAGGGAAGGAGGGAAGGAGAGGAGGAGAGGAGGAGAGAAGGGGAGAAGGAGAGAAGGAGGGAAGGAATGGGAGGAGAGAAGGAGGAAAGGAGAGGAGGAGAGAAGGAAAGAAGGAGAGAAGGAGGGAAGGAATGGAAGGAGAGAACGAGAGAACGAGAAAATATCGAAAAAATTTGAAATGAAATTGATGAAATAATGAGAGAAGAACATGTTACATGTATGAAGACGAGAGAGAAAATTTCTATGAAATTCAACAAAAGGACATATATTATCTTTTAAAAGTACTTCCGTAAAAAAGTGTTGTTTGTGTTAACCTGATTCAAGAAAAGCGCATGCATATATTATTAATTTTCGAAAAATCAAATCGTAAACACCTGAACATGAAAACTAACACAAACTTGCTCTTTCAAAACGTTGAATAATTTTTGAATAATTAATGTTGAATAATTCCATGTTTTGTTTTTTTTGACATTTATACCTGAAACATTGAGTCAAACAACATCACGAATAACATTTTATTTTACTGATAAACCATAAATAATAAACCGCAAAAAACACTAAATAAACAAAACAATCGTATTATTCTGAATGTTACGTGTAACTATTCTATATTCGTTTGAAAGAGCAAGTTTGTGTTAGTTTTCATGTTCAGGTGTTTACGATTTGATTTTTCGAAAATTAATAATATATGCATGCGCTTTTCTTGAATCAGGTTAACACAAACAACACTTTTTTACGGAAGTACTTTTAAAAGATAATACATAAACTGCTTTAAAATAAGACCCTCCCTATTTAAACTCACTCAGCTTCCTGTTCAGGATCTTACTGACTCGTCGCCCTCTCATCTCGTCGAACCGCACAGCCAGCACGTTCGTGGGGTGCCCATACTCCAGCCTACAGATACTACAAGAGCATGAGTGGGTGGGGTCCGATCTCCCGCCAACGAGACATCTTAAATGAATACACTACAACCCCGCACCATCAGCCAGTCTCAAACCTTCCAGTGGCGACTGCGGTTCGAATGTGTCCAAATCGATAGATACTGGCGTACTTTAGTATTGGGGAAGTACTATAGCACTACTTTGAGTTTTGCCTATTTTTATAGTTATGAGAACTAGAGGGCCGGAGGCTCGCTTCGCTCGTCTCCAGCCCGCCAGTGGCGGCGGCTTCGCCGCCGCACTGCGCTCCAAGGCTTGCGCGCCTTCGGCGCGCTCGCCTCTTTGCGTCAACTGATCAAAATTAGAAATCTGATCTCTTCTATGGCTCTAGTACACATGAGACATCAAAATCTCCAGTTTTGAAGTTGTTTATAACTTTGTTTACTTGTTTACTTGTCATGTAAACATCAGATATGAACTCTCCCTCCGGTCTTGAACACTTCATATATCGAAATCTCAAGTTTTGGAAATGTTTACAAGTTTGTTTATTTGTTTACCTCACTTGTAAACACTACTTTTGAACTCTCCAGCAGGTCTTGTATCGATTAGACATCAAATTTAAGAGATTTGGAGTTGTTTACTTTTTTTGTTTACTTGTTTACCTGAGTTGTTTACCTGAAAACTGTATTTATTTATTTGTTATATGTACCAAGTACGAACCCTCTACCTAAAAAAACCGAGTTATCGAGTGAAAGTGAATTTTCGAAAAATAAATAAATTTCAAAAAATAGATAAAATTATGGATTTTAGCATAACAAATTAGTATTGAGCTACTAATAAATAAACAATAAGATTGAGCCCTCTACCTCAAGAAATAAGCGCATTATCTATTTTAGAGTGATCTGAGTAATCTGAGTAATTAAAAAGTGAAATTTCGAAAAATAAATAAAACTCAAAAAAATAGATAAAATTATGGATTTTAGCATAAATTGTTTAGTATTGAGGTACTTATAATTAAACTCTTAAACCGAGCCCTCTACCGAGTTATCGATTTTAGAGTGATTCTGAGTAATTAAAAAGTGAAATTTCGAAGAAAAAAAAATAAATTTCAAAAAACAGATAAAATTATAAATTTCAGAATAACAGTTTAGTATTGAGGTATTTATAAATAATATACTTTGAAATCCATCTTTCAAATGTTTCATTAGCGGACACGCGAGACGTTTGAAACTGAAAAGTGCTCAAAAAGTCGATATTTAAATTCGTAATTAATTGGACAGGTGAGATAGAGAGTTGAAATTCACCGGTGACCATCTCGTCACCAGACCACGTAGACGTGTGAAGTATGAGATGTGACTGTTCCTTGTGACTTGAGTTATGTCTCTGCACACAAACGTCATGCTAAATTTCATATAGGCGGGCCAGGGCGACTTACATGTTTTAGTTCATTTGCGGAGTTCTTTGTTATTCGCAAACCTATTTCGTCTTGTTTGCGGTTTCGAAAGATTTAAAAAGATGAGAATTTCACAAGCATACAAGCTCATCACTGAATTGCAGGCCAAATGCAAGTGCGGAAAATGTTGTGTCGAGCTCCGAAGTGCAGAAGACGTCTACCGTCAGATTGTTCGGTTGCTAACTCGGTTGTGTTTTGATCTCTCTCGTTTTGTATTGTCCCATTAAATGAACACACCACTCTAAATTTCGTGTATAAACCAAGAATACCGCGTACAACAATGATTAAATGTGTAAAATTAAATAAAGTGATTAGAATAAAGAAACTTATTAATCTGCTTCGTTATAATATATGATCGGAGTGATCACAGTAAATGATCCCATAAAATCTTTTAGGAGTATCCCCATGATTTCAATAAGTCTCGCTTGGACCGTGAAGGTGGTATAAAAGAACCCGGGAAAGAGTGAGTCATTTCAAAAGTGTGCAAACCCGGCTCGTTTCGTTCGATGGCGAGAACAAGGTTATATCTACGAACGCCAAACATTCAATCTCGTGAAAAGGTCCGGCGTGGATGGGTTATCATGCAAATGTCTCACATCTTCGGATGAGAGACGCCGCCTTTCGGGGCAACCGTCTTCGGACAATCTCCCATCCACACAAACTCGACCAATCACTTTTTTTTGAAAAATCACTTGTTTTGTGTCTGCAATGTGTTACTTTTCGAAATACGGAAAAAGATCACTACAACCGGTAGATTGTATACCTATTCATAAATATTCAAACTTTATCATGTGTTTCAAGTTTTATATACAATGTGGATTATGACTAAGTGTGTAATATTGAATAAAGTGACTAGAATAAAGAAAATTATGAATCTGCTTCGTTATAATGTATGATAGGAGTCATCACAGTATCTGATCTCATAAATCTTTTGAGAGCTCTTTAGGGCTACCTATATGTGAAACAAACTATTGAATCTTTCTCGATCACTTCTGCTCTTTCGCTCGCACTGAGCAGCTGTATCTCTCGTCATGCCGAAAGGCAAAACATCCAAGTCTTCCAGGAAATTTGCCAAGCAGCCCAATTCTGGCACTACTTCCACTGATTCTACTACTTCTATTCCTCTGTCGCCAACACCTACCCCTATCCCATTCCTTACTCCTGACCTGTCGCCTACTTCCATTCTGAATTCGGCGGACCACCTTCGCGACTTCCTCTCGCAGACATTCAATGAACTGAGCGCCACCCTGGGTGCTCGTCTGTGTAGTATGGTGAACGAGTCCATCGCCTATCTGGAGGAGCAGATCGAGGAGCTGAGGCAGAGGATCGACGAACTCGCCAAACCAACGGAGACCCCTGTACCTGTGAGTCCAGCGATTGCCACACCGATTGGAAATGAAGAGGGGAGGAATAAGCGCGTCATTCTGACCCGCGTATCCCGATCCCACCGGAACTACTTCTTCGAAAACACTACCCTGTTTGGAGTGAAGACGACCGATCGCCGAATTGTTGCCGACCGTGATGGTGACGTGTTCAACACCTTGCTGCTCTCCTTCAACTGCCCCGAGGATGCCACCTCCTTCATCCGCAAGTTCAACATGGACTGTCTAGCGAGAGACTGTCCAGCGAGAGCCCGTCCCGACTACTGCCCGGAGGATGCTGCCAAGTACGCTGCCGCCTGGAGGGAGGCGATTCGACTCAACGAAAGTCCTGGCCGTCGCGAGTGGACTGTGCGAGGTCTCGAGCTGTTCAAGCTGCGACTGCCCGGTCAGTGGACAAATATTGACCGCTAAACTTCTACAGTCTCTTTATCTATTTATCTCACTTGTTGTTCCAGCTCCCTCGATTCGAGATAAATAATCTGAATCTGAACCTGTTGTTCCTACTTGTATTCCGATGTTGTGCACTCATTTAATTCCGTCATTGTTCACAATTTGGCTCATTCACAATGCCTGATTGTTTCATCTACTTCTTTTTTTCCTGATTTTCTTCGATCGATGTTCTTTTCTTGATTTCACATTTCTTCCACACATTTGCCTGATATCTGATTTGACTGTCATTTACACTCGACATGTTTTGTTTTGTGTTTCTCTTTCCTCTCGTTCTCTTCTCTCTCGCAGAGAACATGTCGCGCCCGTCATAAGTGCTCGTTGAGCCTGCGGGAATAGAAAATATTTGCGTATCACTCGCAAATAGATAAATATTATTATGGTTCAAGTGATCTCTCTTATTTCTGATAAATCTTTGTGCTTCTATTTTTGACTCGTTTGACTGAAAGGGGACAATACGTGGCTAGTCACTGAGATTTGTTTGGTGGTTGGGTGCTTATCACAATTTTTCTGGTTTGTAATTGTTAATGATATCCGGTAAATTAGTTACTTGTTCAGTGTAAAAGTACTCTATTTTTTAATGATTATTTCATTGTGACATGTGACTGTATAATTAATTGATTATTTTGTCATGTTTCTACCCACTATACCGTACTGTAATCAATATTTCCACAATCTCACTGCATGAACTCGATTCTATCGATAAGACACATCTGCGATTCACTCTTATTGTCTTCCTATTCTAGAGTATGCCTCGGTCGTGTGGTCCCCTTCACAGAAGGGTGACATCGCACAGATCGAGGAGGTGCTACACAGGTTCAGTAAATTCTCTCTCCTCAAGCTAGGTTACCCCGCATTTGATATGGCATACGAAGAGAGACTCGCGATCCTTGGAATGCAGTCTCTCGAGTATCGCCGCATTGAACTCGATCTTATATTCTGTTATAGGATACTGGCAGGCATGGAGTCTGATGAGTTGGGTAGCATTCTCCAGCTGCTTCCACCGTCTCGCCAGAGCGGGAGGCGACCGAATCGGCGTCAGCTGAGGAAGTTGACCGTCTCCAACTCGCGGGTATACGGTAGTTTCGCGGTAAGAGTGGTGCGGGTTTGGAATGAGCTCCCCGATACGGTAGTGGGGTGCTCATCACTTTCCGCTTTCAAAACCGCCTTGGGTATGTTCAACTTAAATAGTACTAATCATATCCATATGTCATAACCAACACATGTTTCTGTCCTGTCAACATTCACCGTCCTTGTCCACATTGTCCTGTCCTGTCATGTCATGTCCTATGGAACCGGTGAAGATTATTCTCTCTATGCGGCGCGGTATTTCACTCATATTCTATCGGTGTCTCTACTGATTCGTTTATTTTTCGCTTTCCCGGTGTATCTATATCAACTATTTCACCATATTGCTCAATTATTTCATTTTTCTATTGTTTGCATTTCGCTCACATTATTTCGTTCCGAGATAAATGTCTATCACTCATCTGCCCTGTGCACAGTGTGCTCTATTTCTCTACACCCTCCGAGAGACGCCGTCTCTCGCCTCGCCTAGCAGGGTCGCGCGTCTCTCGCTTCGCGCCAAGTGGGCGGGGCATGGTCAGCTCGCCCGGGTTGGGTATAAAGGGAGGCTGCCGGATCACTCGGGCATCGAGTTTTCTCTCGTACATCGCTGCTCATCATGTCTGGACGTGGAAAGGGAGGCAAGGCCAAGTCTGGAGGAAAGGCCAAGTCGCGTTCGTCTCGCGCCGGACTTCAGTTCCCGGTCGGACGTCTCCACCGCATGCTCCGCAAGGGCAACTACGCCCAGCGCGTCGGAGCCGGAGCGCCCGTGTACCTCGCCGCCGTGCTTGAGTACCTGGCCGCTGAGGTTCTCGAGCTCGCCGGAAACGCCGCCCGCGACAACAAGAAGACCAGGATCAACCCTCGCCATCTCCAGCTCGCTGTGCGCAACGACGAGGAGCTGAACAAGCTGCTCTCCGGAGTCACCATCGCCCAGGGAGGAGTGCTGCCTAACATCCAGGCTGTGCTTCTGCCCAAGAAGACCGGCGGTGACAAGGAGTAATCGATTGCTCGCTACACTAACACCCAACCCAACGGCCCTCTTTAGGGCCACCTATATGTGAAACAAACTCACCACTGAATCCTTACCGATTCACTACTCTCTTGCATTAATCTCTTGCCTTGTTTTGAATAAAAGTATTCGAATTGCGCTTCCAGTCGTCGGCTGTGATGGCCCTCCAGGAGGCCTCCGAGGCTTACCTCGTTGGACTCTTCGAGGACACCAACCTGTGCGCCATCCACGCCAAGCGCGTCACCATCATGCCCAAGGACATCCAGCTGGCTCGCCGCATCCGTGGCGAGAGGGCGTAAATGCCTTTGTGAACCCACTCACCTAGAACCCAACGGCCCTCTTTAGGGCCACCTATATGTGAAAGAAACTTATTGAATCTCCCGATTCACCATTTACTTGATCTCCTACTAATAAACAATTTTGATTATTGTATTTGTTTGACTGTGATTTGTGTGAGAGGAGCTTCTTAGATAAACTGAAGTGTGATTTTTGAGCGGAATCGTTGGGATATTTATAAGAAAATCGTTCATTGTATATAGGTATTGTGATATTAGTATTGATGATTGTGTGGTGATAGTGTTGTTTGTAGACAGTGAGTGAGTGACTGTACTGTGTTGTAGATGTGATGGGGATATGTTCTCGCCCTCATGCGTGTGTCTCTCCTCACTACATAGGTCATTGTGCCGTAGTCATTCGATCGATCGATATTCCGATGGTTGTTTTAGGAGTGACAGCAAGGGGTGAGAGAGGGGTGAGAAGATGCTGGTCGGGTCACTCACCACAGCACGCCACGCTCGTTGAATCGCGCGCGATCCAAAGTGGGCGGACTGACGAAACCCCGCCCTCCACCGACGGGGTATAAGACAGGGGAGGCGAGAGAATGGGTACCACTCGGTTACACCGTCTGTCCCAGTTACCATGCCGCCCAAGCCGTCCGCCAAGGGAGCCAAGAAGGCCGCCAAGTCGCAGAAGACCACCCGCACCGGAGACAAGAAGAGGAGAAAGAGCCGCAAGGAGTCCTACTCTGTCTACATCTACCGTGTGCTGAAGCAGGTCCACCCCGACACCGGAGTCTCCTCCAAGGCCATGTCGATCATGAACTCGTTCGTCAACGACGTGTTCGAGCGCATCGCCGCCGAGGCCTCCCGTCTGGCCCACTACAACAAGAGGTCCACCATCTCCTCCCGCGAAATCCAGACCGCGGTTCGTCTTATCCTTCCTGGAGAGCTTGCCAAGCACGCCGTCTCTGAGGGCACCAAGGCCGTCACCAAGTACACTTCCTCCAAGTAAATTGGAGTAGTGCTTCACAACCAACCCAACGGCCCTCTTTAGGGCCACCTATATGTGAAATCAAACTCTCGCTCTGTCGAGTCAATAGTCATTCGATCTCGTTTATTATGCATCCATAAATATGTATATTCTCATTTCTTGTGTATTTTTTTCATTGGTTGGTAACTTCGAGCTGAGTTGATGCTGTGCAACAGACAGTCGTCGCAATAAGTTCGATTGAACAGTGTGTCGCTGTTTTGTGATGACGGAATTGGGCAATGAACATCGATTTGTTCAGTAGTGTACTGTATCTGTAATATTTGAATGTCTTAGTCTAGATGACTCTATAACAAAGAAGGACGGACGCCGAGTGAGAATTTTTCGCGCGCTTTTTGGGGTCCCTCGTCGGTCGGGACCTGGGTCGAGTGGCATATATGCGGGCGCCGCGGAGAAGTCATCATCTCATTCGTGAGCTACTACTATCATGTCTGGACGCGGCAAGGGAGGCAAGGGACTCGGAAAGGGAGGCGCCAAGCGTCACCGCAAGGTTCTGCGCGACAACATCCAGGGCATCACCAAGCCCGCTATCCGCCGTCTGGCTCGCCGTGGAGGAGTCAAGCGTATCTCCGGACTCATCTACGAGGAGACCCGCGGTGTCCTCAAGGTGTTCCTCGAGAACGTGATCCGTGACGCCGTCACCTACTGCGAGCACGCCAAGAGGAAGACTGTCACTGCCATGGACGTCGTCTACGCCCTCAAGCGCCAGGGCCGCACCCTCTACGGATTCGGCGGATAAGTCGTCCGATCTCAATGAGACCACCAACCAACCCAACAGCCCTCTTTAGGGCTACCTATAAGTGAAACAAACTATGGAATCTTTCTCGATTCAAGTCATCTCTCTTATTTCTGATAAATCTTTTGTGCTTCTATTTTTGACTCTTTTGACTGAAAGGGGGCAATACGTGGCTAGGGACTGAGATTTGTTTGGTGGATGGGTGCTTATCACAATTTTTCTGGGTTGTAATTGTTAATTATATCAGGTAAATTAGTTACTTGTTCAGTGTAAAAGAATTCTCTTTTTTTCGAGAATTTTTCATTGTGACGTTCGAATGAATAACTAATTGATTATTTTGTCATGTCTCTACCCACTATACCGTACTGTAATCAATATTCCCACAATCTCACTGCATGAGCTCGATTCGATCGATAAGACACATCTGCCCTGTGCACAGTGTGCTCTGTTTCTCTACACCCTCCGAGAGACGCCGTCTCTCGCCTCGCCTAGCAGGGTCGCGCGTCTCTCGCTTCGCGCCAAGTGGGCGGGGCATGGTCAGCTCGCCCGGGTTGGGTATAAAGGGAGGCTGCCGGATCACTCGGGCATCGAGTTTTCTCTCGTACATCGCTGCTCATCATGTCTGGACGTGGAAAGGGAGGCAAGGCCAAGTCTGGAGGAAAGGCCAAGTCGCGTTCGTCTCGCGCCGGACTTCAGTTCCCGGTCGGACGTCTCCACCGCATGCTCCGCAAGGGCAACTACGCCCAGCGCGTCGGAGCCGGAGCGCCCGTGTACCTCGCCGCCGTGCTTGAGTACCTGGCCGCTGAGGTTCTCGAGCTCGCCGGAAACGCCGCCCGCGACAACAAGAAGACCAGGATCAACCCCCGCCATCTCCAGCTCGCTGTGCGCAACGACGAGGAGCTGAACAAGCTGCTCTCCGGAGTCACCATCGCCCAGGGAGGAGTGCTGCCTAACATCCAGGCCGTGCTTCTGCCCAAGAAGACCGGCGGTGACAAGGAGTAAGCGATTGCTCGCTACACCAACACCCATCCCAACGGCCCTCTTTAGGGCCACCTATATGTGAAACAAGCTCACCACTGAATCCTTACCGATTCACTACTCTCTTGCATTGATCTCTTGCTTTGTTTGAATAAAAGTATTCGAATTTACGTGCTGATGAGTTGTTCTGTGATGGAAACAATTGTATGTGGTGGTTTGCAAGTGTATAATATGTCAATGGCAATAAGGAACTGGAATTTGATTCTCATTCATTGGCTTCATGCTATAAGCGTACAGTCACGCGCAAGTCTTGTGTTCGAATGGCGTTTTCGTCGAAAAGTTGCGTCAATCAGAATACAAATGTTTTGTATGTGATCATAGTTGTATTTCATGAGAAGATGTCTTTGATATCGGATGTGATGGACGTGTGGATGAGTGGTGAGAGGATGGCGGGAACGCGCAGTTAGGCCCCGCCCCCCACCGATCAGACCCCGACCCGTATAAAAGGGAAGGGCCCGGTTCAGTCAGCATCGTTCACTCGATACCAGCAATGGCCCGTACCAAGCAGACCGCCCGCAAGTCGACCGGAGGAAAGGCTCCTCGCAAGCAGCTCGCCACCAAGGCTGCCCGCAAGTCGGCCCCCGCCACCGGAGGAGTCAAGAAGCCCCACCGTTAGCGCCCGGGAACCGTCGCTCTCCGCGAGATCCGCCGTTACCAGAAGTCGACTGAGCTCCTCATCCGCAAGCTGCCTTTTCCAGCGCCTTGTGCGTGAGATCGCCCAGGACTTCAAGACGGACCTGCGCTTCCAGTCGTCGGCTGTGATGGCCCTCCAGGAGGCCTCCGAGGCTTACCTCGTTGGACTCTTCGAGGACACCAACTTGTGCGCCATCCACGCCAAGCGCGTCACCATCATGCCCAAGGACATCCAGCTGGCTCGCCGCATCCGTGGCGAGAGGGCGTAAATGCCTTTGTGAACCCACTCACCTAGAACCCAACGGCCCTCTTTAGGGCCACCTATATGTGAAAGAAACTTATTGAATCTCCCGATTCACCATTTACTTGATCTCCTACTAATAAACAATTTTGATTATTGTATTTGTTTGACTGTGATTTGTGTGAGAGGAGCTTCTTAGATAAACTGAAGTGTGATTTTTGAGCGGAATCGTTGGGATATTTATAAGAAAATCGTTCATTGTATATAGGTATTGTGATATTAGTATTGATGATTGTGTGGTGATAGTGTTGTTTGTAGACAGTGAGTGAGTGACTGTACTGTGTTGTAGATGTGATGGGGATATGTTCTCGCCCTCATGCGTGTGTGACTCTCCTCACTACATAGGTCATTGTACCGTAGTCATTCGATCGATCGATATGCCGATGGTTGTTTTAGGAGTGACAGCAAGGGGTGAGAGAGGGGTGAGAAGATGCTGGTCGGGTCACTCACCACAGCACGCCACGCTCGTTGAATCGCGCGCGATCCAAAGTGGGCGGACTGACGAAACCCCGCCCTCCACCGACGGGGTATAAGACAGGGGAGGCGAGAGAATGGGTACCACTCGGTTACACCGTCTGTCCCAGTTACCATGCCGCCCAAGCCGTCCGCCAAGGGAGCCAAGAAGGCCGCCAAGTCGCAGAAGACCACCCGCACCGGAGACAAGAAGAGGAGAAAGAGCCGCAAGGAGTCCTACTCTGTCTACATCTACCGTGTGCTGAAGCAGGTCCACCCCGACACCGGAGTCTCCTCCAAGGCCATGTCGATCATGAACTCGTTCGTCAACGACGTGTTCGAGCGCATCGCCGCCGAGGCCTCCCGTCTGGCCCACTACAACAAGAGGTCCACCATCTCCTCCCGCGAAATCCAGACCGCGGTTCGTCTTATCCTTCCTGGAGAGCTTGCCAAGCACGCCGTCTCTGAGGGCACCAAGGCCGTCACCAAGTACACTTCCTCCAAGTAAATTGGAGTAGTGCTTCACAACCAACCCAACGGCCCTCTTTAGGGCCACCTATATGTGAAATCAAACTCTCGCTCTGTCGAGTCAATAGTCATTCGATCTCGTTTATTATGCATCCATAAATATGTATATTCTCATTTCTTGTGTATTTTTTTCATTGGTTGGTAACTTCGAGCTGAGTTGATGCTGTGCAACAGACAGTCGTCGCAATAAGTTCGATTGAACAGTGTGTCGCTGTTTTGTGATGACGGAATTGGGCAATGAACATCGATTTGTTCAGTAGTGTACTGTATCTGTAATATTTGAATGTCTTAGTCTAGATGACTCTATAACAAAGAAGGACGGACGCCGAGTGAGAATTTTTCGCGCGCTTTTTGGGGTCCCTCGTCGGTCGGGACCTGGGTCGAGTGGCATATATGCGGGCGCCGCGGAGAAGTCATCATCTCATTCGTGAGCTACTACTATCATGTCTGGACGCGGCAAGGGAGGCAAGGGACTCGGAAAGGGAGGCGCCAAGCGTCACCGCAAGGTTCTGCGCGACAACATCCAGGGCATCACCAAGCCCGCTATCCGCCGTCTGGCTCGCCGTGGAGGAGTCAAGCGTATCTCCGGACTCATCTACGAGGAGACCCGCGGTGTCCTCAAGGTGTTCCTCGAGAACGTGATCCGTGACGCCGTCACCTACTGCGAGCACGCCAAGAGGAAGACTGTCACTGCCATGGACGTCGTCTACGCCCTCAAGCGCCAGGGCCGCACCCTCTACGGATTCGGCGGATAAGTCGTCCGATCTCAATGAGACCACCAACCAACCCAACAGCCCTCTTTAGGGCTACCTATAAGTGAAACAAACTATGGAATCTTTCTCGATTCAAGTCATCTCTCTTATTTCTGATAAATCTTTTGTGCTTCTATTTTTGACTCTTTTGACTGAAAGGGGGCAATACGTGGCTAGGGACTGAGATTTGTTTGGTGGATGGGTGCTTATCACAATTTTTCTGGGTTGTAATTGTTAATTATATCAGGTAAATTAGTTACTTGTTCAGTGTAAAAGAATTCTCTTTTTTTCGAGAATTTTTCATTGTGACGTTCGAATGAATAACTAATTGATTATTTTGTCATGTCTCTACCCACTATACCGTACTGTAATCAATATTCCCACAATCTCACTGCATGAGCTCGATTCGATCGATAAGACACATCTGCCCTGTGCACAGTGTGCTCTGTTTCTCTACACCCTCCGAGAGACGCCGTCTCTCGCCTCGCCTAGCAGGGTCGCGCGTCTCTCGCTTCGCGCCAAGTGGGCGGGGCATGGTCAGCTCGCCCGGGTTGGGTATAAAGGGAGGCTGCCGGATCACTCGGGCATCGAGTTTTCTCTCGTACATCGCTGCTCATCATGTCTGGACGTGGAAAGGGAGGCAAGGCCAAGTCTGGAGGAAAGGCCAAGTCGCGTTCGTCTCGCGCCGGACTTCAGTTCCCGGTCGGACGTCTCCACCGCATGCTCCGCAAGGGCAACTACGCCCAGCGCGTCGGAGCCGGAGCGCCCGTGTACCTCGCCGCCGTGCTTGAGTACCTGGCCGCTGAGGTTCTCGAGCTCGCCGGAAACGCCGCCCGCGACAACAAGAAGACCAGGATCAACCCCCGCCATCTCCAGCTCGCTGTGCGCAACGACGAGGAGCTGAACAAGCTGCTCTCCGGAGTCACCATCGCCCAGGGAGGAGTGCTGCCTAACATCCAGGCCGTGCTTCTGCCCAAGAAGACCGGCGGTGACAAGGAGTAAGCGATTGCTCGCTACACCAACACCCATCCCAACGGCCCTCTTTAGGGCCACCTATATGTGAAACAAGCTCACCACTGAATCCTTACCGATTCACTACTCTCTTGCATTGATCTCTTGCTTTGTTTGAATAAAAGTATTCGAATTTACGTGCTGATGAGTTGTTCTGTGATGGAAACAATTGTATGTGGTGGTTTGCAAGTGTATAATATGTCAATGGCAATAAGGAACTGGAATTTGATTCTCATTCATTGGCTTCATGCTATAAGCGTACAGTCACGCGCAAGTCTTGTGTTCGAATGGCGTTTTCGTCGAAAAGTTGCGTCAATCAGAATACAAATGTTTTGTATGTGATCATAGTTGTATTTCATGAGAAGATGTCTTTGATATCGGATGTGATGGACGTGTGGATGAGTGGTGAGAGGATGGCGGGAACGCGCAGTTAGGCCCCGCCCCCCACCGATCAGACCCCGACCCGTATAAAAGGGAAGGGCCCGGTTCAGTCAGCATCGTTCACTCGATACCAGCAATGGCCCGTACCAAGCAGACCGCCCGCAAGTCGACCGGAGGAAAGGCTCCTCGCAAGCAGCTCGCCACCAAGGCTGCCCGCAAGTCGGCCCCCGCCACCGGAGGAGTCAAGAAGCCCCACCGTTACCGCCCGGGAACCGTCGCTCTCCGCGAGATCCGCCGTTACCAGAAGTCGACTGAGCTCCTCATCCGCAAGCTGCCTTTCCAGCGCCTTGTGCGTGAGATCGCCCAGGACTTCAAGACGGACCTGCGCTTCCAGTCGTCGGCTGTGATGGCCCTCCAGGAGGCCTCCGAGGCTTACCTCGTTGGACTCTTCGAGGACACCAACTTGTGCGCCATCCACGCCAAGCGCGTCACCATCATGCCCAAGGACATCCAGCTGGCTCGCCGCATCCGTGGCGAGAGGGCGTAAATGCCTTTGTGAACCCACTCACCTAGAACCCAACGGCCCTCTTTAGGGCCACCTATATGTGAAAGAAACTTATTGAATCTCCCGATTCACCATTTACTTGATCTCCTACTAATAAACAATTTTGATTATTGTATTTGTTTGACTGTGATTTGTGTGAGAGGAGCTTCTTAGATAAACTGAAGTGTGATTTTTGAGCGGAATCGTTGGGATATTTATAAGAAAATCGTTCATTGTATATAGGTATTGTGATATTAGTATTGATGATTGTGTGGTGATAGTGTTGTTTGTAGACAGTGAGTGAGTGACTGTACTGTGTTGTAGATGTGATGGGGATATGTTCTCGCCCTCATGCGTGTGTGACTCTCCTCACTACATAGGTCATTGTACCGTAGTCATTCGATCGATCGATATGCCGATGGTTGTTTTAGGAGTGACAGCAAGGGGTGAGAGAGGGGTGAGAAGATGCTGGTCGGGTCACTCACCACAGCACGCCACGCTCGTTGAATCGCGCGCGATCCAAAGTGGGCGGACTGACGAAACCCCGCCCTCCACCGACGGGGTATAAGATAGGGGAGGCGAGAGAAGGGGTACCACTCGGTTACACCGTCTGTCCCAGTAACCATGCCGCCCAAGCCGTCCGCCAAGGGAGCCAAGAAGGCCGCCAAGTCGCAGAAGACCACCCGCACCGGAGACAAGAAGAGGAGAAAGAGCCGCAAGGAGTCCTACTCTGTCTACATCTACCGTGTGCTGAAGCAGGTCCACCCCGACACCGGAGTCTCCTCCAAGGCCATGTCGATCATGAACTCGTTCGTCAACGACGTGTTCGAGCGCATCGCCGCCGAGGCCTCCCGTCTGGCCCACTACAACAAGAGGTCCACCATCTCCTCCCGCGAAATCCAGACCGCGGTTCGTCTTATCCTTCCTGGAGAGCTTGCCAAGCACGCCGTCTCTGAGGGCACCAAGGCCGTCACCAAGTACACTTCCTCCAAGTAAATTGGAGTAGTGCTTCACAACCAACCCAACGGCCCTCTTTAGGGCCACCTATATGTGAAATCAAACTCTCGCTCTGTCGAGTCAATAGTCATTCGATCTCGTTTATTATGCATCCATAAATATGTATATTCTCATTTCTTGTGTATTTTTTTCATTGGTTGGTAACTTCGAGCTGAGTTGATGCTGTGCAACAGACAGTCGTCGCAATAAGTTCGATTGAACAGTGTGTCGCTGTTTTGTGATGACGGAATTGGGCAATGAACATCGATTTGTTCAGTAGTGTACTGTATCTGTAATATTTGAATGTCTTAGTCTAGATGACTCTATAACAAAGAAGGACGGACGCCGAGTGAGAATTTTTCGCGCGCTTTTTGGGGTCCCTCGTCGGTCGGGACCTGGGTCGAGTGGCATATATGCGGGCGCCGCGGAGAAGTCATCATCTCATTCGTGAGCTACTACTATCATGTCTGGACGCGGCAAGGGAGGCAAGGGACTCGGAAAGGGAGGCGCCAAGCGTCACCGCAAGGTTCTGCGCGACAACATCCAGGGCATCACCAAGCCCGCTATCCGCCGTCTGGCTCGCCGTGGAGGAGTCAAGCGTATCTCCGGACTCATCTACGAGGAGACCCGCGGTGTCCTCAAGGTGTTCCTCGAGAACGTGATCCGTGACGCCGTCACCTACTGCGAGCACGCCAAGAGGAAGACTGTCACTGCCATGGACGTCGTCTACGCCCTCAAGCGCCAGGGCCGCACCCTCTACGGATTCGGCGGATAAGTCGTCCGATCTCAATGAGACCACCAACCAACCCAACAGCCCTCTTTAGGGCTACCTATAAGTGAAACAAACTATGGAATCTTTCTCGATTCAAGTCATCTCTCTTATTTCTGATAAATCTTTTGTGCTTCTATTTTTGACTCTTTTGACTGAAAGGGGGCAATACGTGGCTAGGGACTGAGATTTGTTTGGTGGATGGGTGCTTATCACAATTTTTCTGGGTTGTAATTGTTAATTATATCAGGTAAATTAGTTACTTGTTCAGTGTAAAAGAATTCTCTTTTTTTCGAGAATTTTTCATTGTGACGTTCGAATGAATAACTAATTGATTATTTTGTCATGTCTCTACCCACTATACCGTACTGTAATCAATATTCCCACAATCTCACTGCATGAGCTCGATTCGATCGATAAGACACATCTGCCCTGTGCACAGTGTGCTCTGTTTCTCTACACCCTCCGAGAGACGCCGTCTCTCGCCTCGCCTAGCAGGGTCGCGCGTCTCTCGCTTCGCGCCAAGTGGGCGGGGCATGGTCAGCTCGCCCGGGTTGGGTATAAAGGGAGGCTGCCGGATCACTCGGGCATCGAGTTTTCTCTCGTACATCGCTGCTCATCATGTCTGGACGTGGAAAGGGAGGCAAGGCCAAGTCTGGAGGAAAGGCCAAGTCGCGTTCGTCTCGCGCCGGACTTCAGTTCCCGGTCGGACGTCTCCACCGCATGCTCCGCAAGGGCAACTACGCCCAGCGCGTCGGAGCCGGAGCGCCCGTGTACCTCGCCGCCGTGCTTGAGTACCTGGCCGCTGAGGTTCTCGAGCTCGCCGGAAACGCCGCCCGCGACAACAAGAAGACCAGGATCAACCCCCGCCATCTCCAGCTCGCTGTGCGCAACGACGAGGAGCTGAACAAGCTGCTCTCCGGAGTCACCATCGCCCAGGGAGGAGTGCTGCCTAACATCCAGGCCGTGCTTCTGCCCAAGAAGACCGGCGGTGACAAGGAGTAAGCGATTGCTCGCTACACCAACACCCATCCCAACGGCCCTCTTTAGGGCCACCTATATGTGAAACAAGCTCACCACTGAATCCTTACCGATTCACTACTCTCTTGCATTGATCTCTTGCTTTGTTTGAATAAAAGTATTCGAATTTACGTGCTGATGAGTTGTTCTGTGATGGAAACAATTGTATGTGGTGGTTTGCAAGTGTATAATATGTCAATGGCAATAAGGAACTGGAATTTGATTCTCATTCATTGGCTTCATGCTATAAGCGTACAGTCACGCGCAAGTCTTGTGTTCGAATGGCGTTTTCGTCGAAAAGTTGCGTCAATCAGAATACAAATGTTTTGTATGTGATCATAGTTGTATTTCATGAGAAGATGTCTTTGATATCGGATGTGATGGACGTGTGGATGAGTGGTGAGAGGATGGCGGGAACGCGCAGTTAGGCCCCGCCCCCCACCGATCAGACCCCGACCCGTATAAAAGGGAAGGGCCCGGTTCAGTCAGCATCGTTCACTCGATACCAGCAATGGCCCGTACCAAGCAGACCGCCCGCAAGTCGACCGGAGGAAAGGCTCCTCGCAAGCAGCTCGCCACCAAGGCTGCCCGCAAGTCGGCCCCCGCCACCGGAGGAGTCAAGAAGCCCCACCGTTACCGCCCGGGAACCGTCGCTCTCCGCGAGATCCGCCGTTACCAGAAGTCGACTGAGCTCCTCATCCGCAAGCTGCCTTTCCAGCGCCTTGTGCGTGAGATCGCCCAGGACTTCAAGACGGACCTGCGCTTCCAGTCGTCGGCTGTGATGGCCCTCCAGGAGGCCTCCGAGGCTTACCTCGTTGGACTCTTCGAGGACACCAACTTGTGCGCCATCCACGCCAAGCGCGTCACCATCATGCCCAAGGACATCCAGCTGGCTCGCCGCATCCGTGGCGAGAGGGCGTAAATGCCTTTGTGAACCCACTCACCTAGAACCCAACGGCCCTCTTTAGGGCCACCTATATGTGAAAGAAACTTATTGAATCTCCCGATTCACCATTTACTTGATCTCCTACTAATAAACAATTTTGATTATTGTATTTGTTTGACTGTGATTTGTGTGAGAGGAGCTTCTTAGATAAACTGAAGTGTGATTTTTGAGCGGAATCGTTGGGATATTTATAAGAAAATCGTTCATTGTATATAGGTATTGTGATATTAGTATTGATGATTGTGTGGTGATAGTGTTGTTTGTAGACAGTGAGTGAGTGACTGTACTGTGTTGTAGATGTGATGGGGATATGTTCTCGCCCTCATGCGTGTGTGACTCTCCTCACTACATAGGTCATTGTACCGTAGTCATTCGATCGATCGATATGCCGATGGTTGTTTTAGGAGTGACAGCAAGGGGTGAGAGAGGGGTGAGAAGATGCTGGTCGGGTCACTCACCACAGCACGCCACGCTCGGGGTATAAGATAGGGGAGGCGAGAGAAGGGGTACCACTCGGTTACACCGTCTGTCCCAGTAACCATGCCGCCCAAGCCGTCCGCCAAGGGAGCCAAGAAGGCCGCCAAGTCGCAGAAGACCACCCGCACCGGAGACAAGAAGAGGAGAAAGAGCCGCAAGGAGTCCTACTCTGTCTACATCTACCGTGTGCTGAAGCAGGTCCACCCCGACACCGGAGTCTCCTCCAAGGCCATGTCGATCATGAACTCGTTCGTCAACGACGTGTTCGAGCGCATCGCCGCCGAGGCCTCCCGTCTGGCCCACTACAACAAGAGGTCCACCATCTCCTCCCGCGAAATCCAGACCGCGGTTCGTCTTATCCTTCCTGGAGAGCTTGCCAAGCACGCCGTCTCTGAGGGCACCAAGGCCGTCACCAAGTACACTTCCTCCAAGTAAATTGGAGTAGTGCTTCACAACCAACCCAACGGCCCTCTTTAGGGCCACCTATATGTGAAATCAAACTCTCGCTCTGTCGAGTCAATAGTCATTCGATCTCGTTTATTATGCATCCATAAATATGTATATTCTCATTTCTTGTGTATTTTTTTCATTGGTTGGTAACTTCGAGCTGAGTTGATGCTGTGCAACAGACAGTCGTCGCAATAAGTTCGATTGAACAGTGTGTCGCTGTTTTGTGATGACGGAATTGGGCAATGAACATCGATCTGTTCAGTAGTGTACTGTATCTGTAATATTTGAATGTCTTAGTCTAGATGACTCTATAACAAAGAAGGACGGACGCCGAGTGAGAATTTTTCGCGCGCTTTTTGGGGTCCCTCGTCGGTCGGGACCTGGGTCGAGTGGCATATATGCGGGCGCCGCGGAGAAGTCATCATCTCATTCGTGAGCTACTACTATCATGTCTGGACGCGGCAAGGGATGCAAGGGACTCGGAAAGGGAGGCGCCAAGCGTCACCGCAAGGTTCTGCGCGACAACATCCAGGGCATCACCAAGCCCGCTATCCGCCGTCTGGCTCGCCGTGGAGGAGTCAAGACTTTTTTTCAATAAGACTTTTTTTTTAAATTATACTTCGAATGTATATTATTTGATTGTATTTTTTCTATTATGTATGATAAGTGTATTTTTTGACGATTCGTGTATTGTTCTCTTATTACGTGTAACGAGTCGCGGGACCGGTGGTCAAGGTAAGCCGGTGAGTAGGCCTCTATGGCCGGGTAAGGTAGGCAGATGCCGGGTGAAAGTCGTGATCACGCAATCGAAAAGGTAGGCTGGTGGACATGGAGACGCCCATCTACAAGAGACACGCTGTGACCGAGGCATATGCAAATTCAGAGATCTTATCAGACTTTTTTCTCTTGAACGGATCCTGAATCTTCGTCAACCACTTACAGTGGCCGCGCGGATTACTTTATTGCGAGAGACATTCGGAAATAGAGATGCGCACGCGCTCGCCGTCTGCACCTCTCCTCTCGCCACAGTCTTTTGCGCAAGAATTCAAAATTTGAAGCGTCAATAGGAAACTAAATGCGCTGGCACTGTACCGTGAGTGCTATACAGTACTCCACCGTTTTCAGCTTACAAGATGATCTACCGTATGCTCGATTACAAAAATGATTACAGTTACATCTCTGATTCTCTGATTCTAACTCTATGTTCAAACGCTTCAAGCATATTCATAAATAACAATTCTGTTGCTAATCAATAATCAAAGAAGAACAATAAATCTCCACCTCTGATAGAGCACGCTGCTCGCGTCGAGCGGAGCGAGTTCCTTGCGTGCCTTGGCCAGGAATCGGCGCACATCCGACAGTCGGGACGAGATCGAGGAGGAGGAGACGCCACCGGACAGCTGGGAAGGATAGTGGATAGTATACACAAGAAAGAGAGCCAGATTGTGGATAGCACACAAATTCATACTTACTGCAAATATGAAAATAGATGTCCCGATCCCCGCTATAGAAAAAGCAAGTGTAGTACAAAACATTGCCCCGCTGTGCTGTCATCAACAACTGCCTATGTACCTTGTAGATCCTCTCCCTGCACTCTTCCGTCTCTCTCTCTCTCTCCACATCCCTCTGTTGCTGCTCCAACTGGCGAACCGCCTGAAAGAGAGGAGATATCAGAAACTGGGAAGCCGCATTCGAAGCGGGTAAACGGGGGACGACAACGTCGCATCCACCACATCAGCGTGATCGCGTCCACGACTCCGCACACTGTGTTGGTCATAACACCGCTCCCGTATCGTAAGACCCATCAGCTGATGAGCGCGGGTTCACAACTAACACATCCTCCGGTTCACGTCTTCTTTTTGTTTTGTTGTTTGTTCCCTTGGGTTTCCTTTTTAACTTGTTATTCATAAACACATCCACGACTCGTTATCACTTTATCCCATGTATACAAATACACGTTCACATCAACAAACACACGCGATCACAAATGAGCATCTACAGGTAGAGGGAAGCTGGTTAAGGGCGTAGACGAGTGGCCACGGCTGTTGCAACTCTCCAAGTAGCACCAGCAACCCTAAAAACATAAATATTAGCTATTAGAACATTTTTCTTTTAAAATTTTTTCTGGATCGAGCCACGTACGAAAACTTTGAGTTAGTTCTCACATGATTATATGTATGGTTTCCTGCTTTTCACGAGAGACATTAGGGTGGTTGGAGAAAGATCATAGTCCTTTCGATGAAATTTTCAAATTGAACATACTCTTTTCAAGCGAGAGCGTTACCACTACGCTATCTAGGTGTGATCACAGCTTTTCGAAAAGGAACTGTGAACGAGTGATGAAATTTTCACTGTCTAAGACTTTAGGGTACTGTAGAACTATTGGACAACATAATGTTTTTGACGAGAAATGTTCCTTTAGATGAAATTTTCAAATTGAACATACTCTTTTCAAGCGAGAGCGTTCTGATAGTAACTACACCACCGCGCTTCTACCAACCACACACACACACACATACACACATACACACATACACACATACACACATATACACATACACACATACTTACATACACACATACACACATACACACATACACACATACACACATACACACATACACACATACACACATACTTACATACACACATACACACATACACACATACACACATACACACATACACACATACACACATACACACATACACACATACACACATACACACTGAACACACACACGATCTGCTGAAACAGTTGAAGGCGAAGAGAAGCAAGTCAAATTTAAGAGATTTGGAGTTGTTTACTTTTTTTGTTTACTTGTTTACCTGAGTTGTTTACCTGAAAACTGTATTTATTTATTTGTTATATGTACCAAGTACGAACCCTCTACCTAAAAAAACCGAGTTATCGAGTGAAAGTGAATTTTCGAAAAATAAATAAATTTCAAAAAATAGATAAAATTATGGATTTTAGCATAACAAATTAGTATTGAGCTACTAATAAATAAACAATAAAATTGAGCCCTCTACCTCAAGAAATAAGCGCATTATCTATTTTAGAGTGATCTGAGTAATCTGAGTAATTAAAAAGTGAAATTTCGAAAAATAAATAAAACTCAAAAAAATAGATAAAATTATGGATTTTAGCATAAATTGTTTAGTATTGAGGTACTTATAATTAAACTCTTAAACCGAGCCCTCTACCGAGTTATCGATTTTAGAGTGATTCTGAGTAATTAAAAAGTGAAATTTCGAAGAAAAAAAATAAATTTCAAAAAACAGATAAAATTATAAATTTCAGAATAACAGTTTAGTATTGAGGTATTTATAAATAATATACTTTGAAATCCATCTTTCAAATGTTTCATTAGCGGACACGCGAGACGTTTGAAACTGAAAAGTGCTCAAAAAGTCGATATTTAAATTCGTAATTAATTGGACAGGTGAGATAGAGAGTTGAAATTCACCGGTGACCATCTCGTCACCAGACCACGTAGACGTGTGAAGTATGAGATGTGACTGTTCCTTGTGACTTGAGTTATGTCTCTGCACACAAACGTCATGCTAAATTTCATATAGGCGGGCCAGGGCGACTTACATGTTTTAGTTCATTTGCGGAGTTCTTTGTTATTCGCAAACCTATTTCGTCTTGTTTGCGGTTTCGAAAGATTTAAAAAGATGAGAATTTCACAAGCATACAAGCTCATCACTGAATTGCAGGCCAAATGCAAGTGCGGAAAATGTTGTGTCGAGCTCCGAAGTGCAGAAGACGTCTACCGTCAGATTGTTCGGTTGCTAACTCGGTTGTGTTTTGATCTCTCTCGTTTTGTATTGTCCCATTAAATGAACACACCACTCTAAATTTCGTGTATAAACCAAGAATACCGCGTACAACAATGATTAAATGTGTAATATTAAATAAAGTGATTAGAATAAAGAAACTTATTAATCTGCTTCGTTATAATATATGATCGGAGTGATCACAGTAAATGATCCCATAAAATCTTTTAGGAGTATCCCCATGATTTCAATAAGTCTCGCTTGGACCGTGAAGGTGGTATAAAAGAACCCGGGAAAGAGTGAGTCATTTCAAAAGTGTGCAAACCCGGCTCGTTTCGTTCGATGGCGAGAACAAGGTTATATCTACGAACGCCAAACATTCAATCTCGTGAAAAGGTCCGGCGTGGATGGGTTATCATGCAAATGTCTCACATCTTCGGATGAGAGACGCCGCCTTTCGGGGCAACCGTCTTCGGACAATCTCCCATCCACACAAACTCGACCAATCACTTTTTTTGAAAAATCACTTGTTTTGTGTCTGCAATGTGTTACTTTTCGAAATACGGAAAAAGATCACTACAACCGGTAGATTGTATACCTATTCATAAATATTCAAACTTTATCATGTGTTTCAAGTTTTATATACAATGTGGATTATGACTAAGTGTGTAATATTGAATAAAGTGACTAGAATAAAGAAAATTATGAATCTGCTTCGTTATAATGTATGATAGGAGTCATCACAGTATCTGATCTCATAAATCTTTTGAGAGCTCTTTAGGGCTACCTATATGTGAAACAAACTATTGAATCTTTCTCGATCACTTCTGCTCTTTCGCTCGCACTGAGCAGCTGTATCTCTCGTCATGCCGAAAGGCAAAACATCCAAGTCTTCCAGGAAATTTGCCAAGCAGCCCAATTCTGGCACTACTTCCACTGATTCTACTACTTCTATTCCTCTGTCGCCAACACCTACCCCTATCCCATTCCTTACTCCTGACCTGTCGCCTACTTCCATTCTGAATTCGGCGGACCACCTTCGCGACTTCCTCTCGCTCTCGCAGACATTCAATGAACTGAGCGCCACCCTGGGTGCTCGTCTGTGTAGTATGGTGAACGAGTCCATCGCCTATCTGGAGGAGCAGATCGAGGAGCTGAGGCAGAGGATCGACGAACTCGCCAAACCAACGGAGACCCCTGTACCTGTGAGTCCAGCGATTGCCACACCGATTGGAAATGAAGAGGGGAGGAATAAGCGCGTCATTCTGACCCGCGTATCCCGATCCCACCGGAACTACTTCTTCGAAAACACTACCCTGTTTGGAGTGAAGACGACCGATCGCCGAATTGTTGCCGACCGTGATGGTGACGTGTTCAACACCTTGCTGCTCTCCTTCAACTGCCCCGAGGATGCCACCTCCTTCATCCGCAAGTTCAACATGGACTGTCTAGCGAGAGACTGTCCAGCGAGAGCCCGTCTCGACTACTGCCCGGAGGATGCTGCCAAGTACGCTGCCGCCTGGAGGGAGGCGATTCGACTCAACGAAAGTCCTGGCCGTCGCGAGTGGACTGTGCGAGGTCTCGAGCTGTTCAAGCTGCGACTGCCCGGTCAGTGGACAAATATTGACCGCTAAACTTCTACAGTCTCTTTATCTATTTATCTCACTTGTTGTTCCAGCTCCCTCGATTCGAGATAAATAATCTGAATCTGAACCTGTTGTTCCTACTTGTATTCCGATGTTGTGCACTCATTTAATTCCGTCATTGTTCACAATTTGGCTCATTCACAATGCCTGATTGTTTCATCTACTTCTTTTTTTCCTGATTTTCTTCGATCGATGTTCTTTTCTTGATTTCACATTTCTTCCACACATTTGCCTGATATCTGATTTGACTGTCATTTACACTCGACATGTTTTGTTTTGTGTTTCTCTTTCCTCTCGTTCTCTTCTCTCTCGCAGAGAACATGTCGCGCCCGTCATAAGTGCTCGTTGAGCCTGCGGGAATAGAAAATATTTGCGTATCACTCGCAAATAGATAAATATTATTATGGTTCAAGTGATCTCTCTTATTTCTGATAAATCTTTGTGCTTCTATTTTTGACTCGTTTGACTGAAAGGGGACAATACGTGGCTAGTCACTGAGATTTGTTTGGTGGTTGGGTGCTTATCACAATTTTTCTGGTTTGTAATTGTTAATGATATCCGGTAAATTAGTTACTTGTTCAGTGTAAAAGTACTCTATTTTTTAATGATTATTTCATTGTGACATGTGACTGTATAATTAATTGATTATTTTGTCATGTTTCTACCCACTATACCGTACTGTAATCAATATTTCCACAATCTCACTGCATGAACTCGATTCTATCGATAAGACACATCTGCGATTCACTCTTATTGTCTTCCTATTCTAGAGTATGCCTCGGTCGTGTGGTCCCCTTCACAGAAGGGTGACATCGCACAGATCGAGGAGGTGCTACACAGGTTCAGTAAATTCTCTCTCCTCAAGCTAGGTTACCCCGCATTTGATATGGCATACGAAGAGAGACTCGCGATCCTTGGAATGCAGTCTCTCGAGTATCGCCGCATTGAACTCGATCTTATATTCTGTTATAGGATACTGGCAGGCATGGAGTCTGATGAGTTGGGTAGCATTCTCCAGCTGCTTCCACCGTCTCGCCAGAGCGGGAGGCGACCGAATCGGCGTCAGCTGAGGAAGTTGACCGTCTCCAACTCGCGGGTATACGGTAGTTTCGCGGTAAGAGTGGTGCGGGTTTGGAATGAGCTCCCCGATACGGTAGTGGGGTGCTCATCACTTTCCGCTTTCAAAACCGCCTTGGGTATGTTCAACTTAAATAGTACTAATCATATCCATATGTCATAACCAACACATGTTTCTGTCCTGTCAACATTCACCGTCCTTGTCCACATTGTCCTGTCCTGTCATGTCATGTCCTATGGAACCGGTGAAGATTATTCTCTCTATGCGGCGCGGTATTTCACTCATATTCTATCGGTGTCTCTACTGATTCGTTTATTTTTCGCTTTCCCGGTGTATCTATATCAACTATTTCACCATATTGCTCAATTATTTCATTTTTCTATTGTTTGCATTTCGCTCACATTATTTCGTTCCGAGATAAATGTCTATCACTCATCTGCCCTGTGCACAGTGTGCTCTATTTCTCTACACCCTCCGAGAGACGCCGTCTCTCGCCTCGCCTAGCAGGGTCGCGCGTCTCTCGCTTCGCGCCAAGTGGGCGGGGCATGGTCAGCTCGCCCGGGTTGGGTATAAAGGGAGGCTGCCGGATCACTCGGGCATCGAGTTTTCTCTCGTACATCGCTGCTCATCATGTCTGGACGTGGAAAGGGAGGCAAGGCCAAGTCTGGAGGAAAGGCCAAGTCGCGTTCGTCTCGCGCCGGACTTCAGTTCCCGGTCGGACGTCTCCACCGCATGCTCCGCAAGGGCAACTACGCCCAGCGCGTCGGAGCCGGAGCGCCCGTGTACCTCGCCGCCGTGCTTGAGTACCTGGCCGCTGAGGTTCTCGAGCTCGCCGGAAACGCCGCCCGCGACAACAAGAAGACCAGGATCAACCCCCGCCATCTCCAGCTCGCTGTGCGCAACGACGAGGAGCTGAACAAGCTGCTCTCCGGAGTCACCATCGCCCAGGGAGGAGTGCTGCCTAACATCCAGGCCGTGCTTCTGCCCAAGAAGACCGGCGGTGACAAGGAGTAAGCGATTGCTCGCTACAACAACACCCAACCCAACGGCCCTCTTTAGGGCCACCTATATGTGAAACAAACTCACCACTGAATCCTTACCGATTCACTACTCTCTTGCATTGATCTCTTGCTTTGTTTGAATAAAAGTATTCGAATTTACGTGCTGATGAGTTGTTCTGTGATGGAAACAATTGTATGTGGTGGTTTGCAAGTGTATAATATGTCAATGGCAATAAGGAACTGGAATTTGATTCTCATTCATTGGCTTCATGCTATAAGCGTACAGTCACGCGCAAGTCTTGTGTTCGAATGGCGTTTTCGTCGAAAAGTTGCGTCAATCAGAATACAAATGTTTTGTATGTGATCATAGTTGTATTTCATGAGAAGATGTCTTTGATATCGGATGTGATGGACGTGTGGATGAGTGGTGAGAGGATGGCGGGAACGCGCAGTTAGGCCCCGCCCCCCCCACCGATCAGACCCCGACCCGTATAAAAGGGAAGGGCCCGGTTCAGTCAGCATCGTTCACTCGATACCAGCAATGGCCCGTACCAAGCAGACCGCCCGCAAGTCGACCGGAGGAAAGGCTCCTCGCAAGCAGCTCGCCACCAAGGCTGCCCGCAAGTCGGCCCCCGCCACCGGAGGAGTCAAGAAGCCCCACCGTTACCGCCCGGGAACCGTCGCTCTCCGCGAGATCCGCCGTTACCAGAAGTCGACTGAGCTCCTCATCCGCAAGCTGCCTTTCCAGCGCCTTGTGCGTGAGATCGCCCAGGACTTCAAGACGGACCTGCGCTTCCAGTCGTCGGCTGTGATGGCCCTCCAGGAGGCCTCCGAGGCTTACCTCGTTGGACTCTTCGAGGACACCAACTTGTGCGCCATCCACGCCAAGCGCGTCACCATCATGCCCAAGGACATCCAGCTGGCTCGCCGCATCCGTGGCGAGAGGGCGTAAATGCCTTTGTGAACCCACTCACCTAGAACCCAACGGCCCTCTTTAGGGCCACCTATATGTGAAAGAAACTTATTGAATCTCCCGATTCACCATTTACTTGATCTCCTACTAATAAACAATTTTGATTTTTGTATTTGTTTGACTGTGATTTGTGTGAGAGGAGCTTCTTAGATAAACTGAAGTGTGATTTTTGAGCGGAATCGTTGGGATATTTATAAGAAAATCGTTCATTGTATATAGGTATTGTGATATTAGTATTGATGATTGTGTGGTGATAGTGTTGTTTGTAGACAGTGAGTGAGTGACTGTACTGTGTTGTAGATGTGATGGGGATATGTTCTCGCCCTCATGCGTGTGTGACTCTCCTCACTACATAGGTCATTGTACCGTAGTCATTCGATCGATCGATATGCCGATGGTTGTTTTAGGAGTGACAGCAAGGGGTGAGAGAGGGGTGAGAAGATGCTGGTCGGGTCACTCACCACAGCACGCGACGCTCGTTGAATCGCGCGCGATCCAAAGTGGGCGGACTGACGAAACCCCGCCCTCCACCGACGGGGTATAAGACAGGGGAGGCGAGAGAATGGGTACCACTCGGTTACACCGTCTGTCCCAGTTACCATGCCGCCCAAGCCGTCCGCCAAGGGAGCCAAGAAGGCCGCCAAGTCGCAGAAGACCACCCGCACCGGAGACAAGAAGAGGAGAAAGAGCCGCAAGGAGTCCTACTCTGTCTACATCTACCGTGTGCTGAAGCAGGTCCACCCCGACACCGGAGTCTCCTCCAAGGCCATGTCGATCATGAACTCGTTCGTCAACGACGTGTTCGAGCGCATCGCCGCCGAGGCCTCCCGTCTGGCCCACTACAACAAGAGGTCCACCATCTCCTCCCGCGAAATCCAGACCGCGGTTCGTCTTATCCTTCCTGGAGAGCTTGCCAAGCACGCCGTCTCTGAGGGCACCAAGGCCGTCACCAAGTACACTTCCTCCAAGTAAATTGGAGTAGTGCTTCACAACCAACCCAACGGCCCTCTTTAGGGCCACCTATATGTGAAATCAAACTCTCGCTCTGTCGAGTCAATAGTCATTCGATCTCGTTTATTATGCATCCATAAATATGTATATTCTCATTTCTTGTGTATTTTTTTCATTGGTTGGTAACTTCGAGCTGAGTTGATGCTGTGCAACAGACAGTCGTCGCAATAAGTTCGATTGAACAGTGTGTCGCTGTTTTGTGATGACGGAATTGGGCAATGAACATCGATTTGTTCAGTAGTGTACTGTATCTGTAATATTTGAATGTCTTAGTCTAGATGACTCTATAACAAAGAAGGACGGACGCCGAGTGAGAATTTTTCGCGCGCTTTTTGGGGTCCCTCGTCGGTCGGGACCTGGGTCGAGTGGCATATATGCGGGCGCCGCGGAGAAGTCATCGTCTCATTCGTGAGCTACTACTATCATGTCTGGACGCGGCAAGGGAGGCAAGGGACTCGGAAAGGGAGGCGCCAAGCGTCACCGCAAGGTTCTGCGCGACAACATCCAGGGCATCACCAAGCCCGCTATCCGCCGTCTGGCTCGCCGTGGAGGAGTCAAGACTTTTTTTTCAATAAGACTTTTTTTTTAAAAATTATACTTCGAATGTATATTATTTGATTGTATTTTTTCTATTATATTATGTATGATAAGTGTATTTTTTGACGATTCGTGTATTGTTCTCTTATTACGTGTAACGAGTCGCGGGACCGGTGGTCAAGGTAAGTCGGTGAGTAGGCCTCTATGGCCGGGTAAGGTAGGCAGATGCCGGGTGAAAGTCGTGATCACGCAATCGAAAAGGTAGGCTGGTGGACATGGAGACGCCCATCTACAAGAGACACGCTGTGACCGAGGCATATGCAAATTCAGAGATCTTATCAGACTTTTTCTCTTGAACGGATCCTGAATCTTCGTCAACCACTTACAGTGGCCGCGCGGATTACTTTATTGCGAGAGACATTCGGAAATAGAGATGCGCACGCGCTCGCCGTCTGCACCTCTCCTCTCGCCACAGTCTTTTGCGCAAGAATTCAAAATTTGAAGCGTCAATAGGAAACTAAATGCGCTGGCACTGTACCGTGAGTGCTAAACAGTACTCCACCGTTTTCAGCTTACAAGATGATCTACCGTATGCTCGATTACAAAAATGATTACAGTTACATCTCTGATTCTCTGATTCTAACTCTATGTTCAAACGCTTCAAGCATATTCATAAATAACAATTCTGTTGCTAATCAATAATCAAAGAAGAACAATAAATCTCCACCTCTGATAGAGCACGCTGCTCGCGTCGAGCGGAGCGAGTTCCTTGCGTGCCTTGGCCAGGAATCGGCGCACATCCGACAGTCGGGACGAGATCGAGGAGGAGGAGACGCCACCGGACAGCTGGGAAGGATAGTGGATAGTATACACAAGAAAGAGAGCCAGATTGTGGATAGCACACAAATTCATACTTACTGCAAATATGAAAATAGATGTCCCGATCCCCGCTATAGAAAAAGCAAGTGTAGTACAAAACATTGCCCCGCTGTGCTGTCATCAACAACTGCCTATGTACCTTGTAGATCCTCTCCCTGCACTCTTCCGTCTCTCTCTCTCTCTCCACATCCCTCTGTTGCTGCTCCAACTGGCGAACCGCCTGAAAGAGAGGAGATATCAGAAACTGGGAAGCCGCATTCGAAGCGGGTAAACGGGGGACGACAACGTCGCATCCACCACATCAGCGTGATCGCGTCCACGACTCCGCACACTGTGTTGGTCATAACACCGCTCCCGTATCGTAAGACCCATCAGCTGATGAGCGCGGGTTCACAACTAACACATCCTCCGGTTCACGTCTTCTTTTTGTTTTGTTGTTTGTTCCCTTGGGTTTCCTTTTTAACTTGTTATTCATAAACACATCCACGACTCGTTATCACTTTATCCCATGTATACAAATACACGTTCACATCAACAAACACACGCGATCACAAATGAGCATCTACAGGTAGAGGGAAGCTGGTTAAGGGCGTAGACGAGTGGCCACGGCTGTTGCAACTCTCCAAGTAGCACCAGCAACCCTAAAAACATAAATATTAGCTATTAGAACATTTTTCTTTTAAAAATTTTTCTGGATCGAGCCACGTACGAAAACTTTGAGTTAGTTCTCACATGATTATATGTATGGTTTCCTGCTTTTCACGAGAGACATTAGGGTGGTTGGAGAAAGATCATAGTCCTTTCGATGAAATTTTCAAATTGAACATACTCTTTTCAAGCGAGAGCGTTACCACTACGCTATCTAGGTGTGATCACAGCTTTTCGAAAAGGAACTGTGAACGAGTGATGAAATTTTCACTGTCTAAGACTTTAGGGTACTGTAGAACTATTGGACAACATAATGTTTTTGACGAGAAATGTTCCTTTAGATGAAATTTTCAAATTGAACATACTCTTTTCAAGCGAGAGCGTTCTGATAGTAACTACACCACCGCGCTTCTACCAACCACACACACACACACATACACACATACACACATACACACATACACACATATACACATACACACATACTTACATACACACATACACACATACACACATACACACATACACACATACACACATACTTACATACACACATACACACATACACACATACACACATACACACATACACACATAGACACATACACACATACACACATACACACTGAACACACACACGATCTGCTGAAACAGTTGAAGGCGAAGAGAAGCAATCCGACTCGTCCGCTACAGTTTGCCTACCCTGACATTGACCAGAAGTTCGACGAATTCATCACCAAACTCGGCGCAGCGAATCGTACGTGGAAGCAGATCAAAGTTAAGTAGCAATGTGTATGATGTATGAAGTGTATGTGTGTGTGTTCTTATTTTGTAGACCATTCGTAATAAATTATTTGTTATCAATCTATTTTCTTTGTTATTTGCGATTTCTGCCGATGAAGAAATGAAACCTTGCAAATTCTGCTCGGGCGGAATTCGAGACTCGCGAATTCCGCCCGAGCAGAATTCGAGACCCGCGAATTCTGCCAAAGCAGAAATCGAGACTTGTGTTACAATACGATTTGTAAAATACTATGCAATAGATTTTATGACAAAATTCGAATACCGCAATGTGGTTACTTTCAAAAAACAAGCACGATTCTTTTTGAAAACTTTATTTTTTCATATTAAACACAGTAAGCCATATTCACTCGTAAACACAGTGCATTGCCCGGAACAAGTATAATTTGCATTTTTCACAGATGACACCGATTTATATAGAGTAGATGAGAGTAGGTTGTTGTATATGTAATGTAGATGTCTATATAAATGTATATGTATAATTAGTTGTATGTCTGTTATTGGGGACCATACAAGACAAGCGAACCCACACCCGATATGCTCACTATATCGGGCGACATGGTGCATCGAAAGGGTTGTATGGTTTTCAATAAGACTTTTTTTAAATTATACTTCGAATGTATATTATTTGATTGTATTTTTTCTATTATGTATGATAAGTGTATTTTTTGACGATTCGTGTATTGTTCTCTTATTACGTGTAACGAGTCGCGGGACCGGTGGTCAAGGTAAGCCGGTGAGTAGGCCTCTATGGCCGGGTAAGGTAGGCAGATGCCGGGTGAAAGTCGTGATCACGCAATCGAAAAGGTAGGCTGGTGGACATGGAGACGCCCATCTACAAGAGACACGCTGTGACCGAGGCATATGCAAATTCAGAGATCTTATCAGACTTTTTTCTCTTGAACGGATCCTGAATCTTCGTCAACCACTTACAGTGGCCGCGCGGATTACTTTATTGCGAGAGACATTCGGAAATAGAGATGCGCACGCGCTCGCCGTCTGCACCTCTCCTCTCGCCACAGTCTTTTGCGCAAGAATTCAAAATTTGAAGCGTCAATAGGAAACTAAATGCGCTGGCACTGTACCGTGAGTGCTAAACAGTACTCCACCGTTTTCAGCTTACAAGATGATCTACCGTATGCTCGATTACAAAAATGATTACAGTTACATCTCTGATTCTCTGATTCTAACTCTATGTTCAAACGCTTCAAGCATATTCATAAATAACAATTCTGTTGCTAATCAATAATCAAAGAAGAACAATAAATCTCCACCTCTGATAGAGCACGCTGCTCGCGTCGAGCGGAGCGAGTTCCTTGCGTGCCTTGGCCAGGAATCGGCGCACATCCGACAGTCGGGACGAGATCGAGGAGGAGGAGACGCCACCGGACAGCTGGGAAGGATAGTGGATAGTATACACAAGAAAGAGAGCCAGATTGTGGATAGCACACAAATTCATACTTACTGCAAATATGAAAATAGATGTCCCGATCCCCGCTATAGAAAAAGCAAGTGTAGTACAAAACATTGCCCCGCTGTGCTGTCATCAACAACTGCCTATGTACCTTGTAGATCCTCTCCCTGCACTCTTCCGTCTCTCTCTCCACATCCCTCTGTTGCTGCTCCAACTGGCGAACCGCCTGAAAGAGAGGAGATATCAGAAACTGGGAAGCCGCATTCGAAGCGGGTAAACGGGGGACGACAACGTCGACAGCTGCTTACACACTCTCCTTTCCTTATACTCTCTCTTTAAATGACCACTAGCACTTGAATACTAGCACATTATTACAGAGATTTACAATTTCTACAAACAATACATTGACGACAACGCTCGAGCAGAAGAGATGACGGCGCGAAACATCTGCACACAGCCCCCCGCCCCACCTGTCTGGCCCTGTCCGTGTCCCTCTCGGCCGTCGCCGCCTTCTCATCAGCCACCTTCCCAGCCGCACTCGTCTTCTCGCCAATATCGCACACGCGCTCGCTGCAAACAACAACAACAAATCTAATCAACGTAATTACCACATCGCAAAATGCGTCTACCACTTACAAGGTACAAGGCTTATCAAAAACCTCCCCCCCTCCCACTCACTTGATCTTCTCGAACGTGACTGCCTTGCCGAACACGGTGCGTATGTCGTCCCGGTGTTTCTCCTCCAGAACACTCATCTCACCCTCGAATCCACACAGCTCCGACTCCTTCCTGGAACCATATCTATGTCAATATTCACCCCACGAGAACGTGCGTCTTTCTTGAACCTCGAACCGTTTTCCGCTTTACCAATTCATCACACAATGAGAACTCATCCAATTTCACAAGCTACAATTGAAAGCAACTAAGCAACGATCGGCAACTTGTTTCCTCAACACACCACATCTCAAATATCACAAGAAAATCAACCGAGTCATCTGAACAACACTAGAACATCACGTATCTCTAACCTGGCCAGCTCCCGGTGCTTCTCCGCATACTTTTCCACGGCCGCGAGCTGCGGCCGGAGAGAATCCAGCTGGAACAGAGTCTCTCTCTCCCTCCCTCTCTCTCTCTCCCTCCCTCCCCCTCTCACCTTCTCTTGTGCCACCCTCCTCTGTTCTCGCATCCTCCCAGCTTTTTCTTCATCCGCCGGCTTCAGACCACCCAACTTCTTCTCCAGCTTATCGATATCTCTCTGCAGATACGCCATCCTAAAATAGTTTGTTACAAACGCTATCTTTAAGTTTCAATTACAAAAACAAAAGTCATATTCAAAATTATCGATAATAGTAGGCGTCGAGCTGTTTCCTAGAGCACGTTGCTCAATTCCAATCTGTCTCTCTCCTTCACCCCTCCCTCCGCACTCACTCCTCAGCACTCTTGGCGACCGTGTCTAGCTTATGCCTCGCCTCCCGCACACTCTCCCCCAGCCGACCGCGCTCCGAAACCGCAGAGTCCAGCTTCGCCTGGCAAAACCATCCGTTCACGGGATATATGTTTCAAGATAGCTATTACTCTCAATCGCATTTCTATTGTCAATTGTCCGATCCTCAGCAACCCTAGCCTGAAAACCACAACTGCTTCGGTACGTTCCCCTCGATTCTTACGAATTACGTTCGCTTCTAGCTGCAAGTTCATCGTCATCAACACTACTGATCAAAAATGTGTGCGACATCGCATACCAACCAATGTTGCTGAGCAGACAAACAACACTCATCATCAACAATATTCAATATTACAGCCAATGACTCATTCAAAGTAGTGATGTAGGACGTAACAAACACCGTCCTCGAAACCCCTCCCCTCCCCTTCGCTCACCTGCACTGCAGCCAGCTCCGACATGGCATCATCCACAGCGTGTTGCGCACACTCGCGGCGCGCCGAGCACGCTTTCTAAACATTCAGGCTTTTCGAAAGATATACCAAGAGTGTCGTTAGTGCGAAATGATAGATCATTAATTATGTTGCAGTACACGATGTGTAAATATGAACTTAACGGGCTCACCTGGACCCTCTCCACCTCCGTCTCCTTGTCGTGCAGGATGTGTCTGAGTGCGGGCGCGAGGGGCATGTTCTCGTCCACTCCATACACATCAGCCACACTGTCCTCCAGACGAGACAGCTCGCGCGACATGGACTCGCGGTGCTAAACGAGAAATTTGAACTGATAATCGATGAACAGATCAAGTATCAATTTCAAGACCTTAGAATAGCAGCCTTTTTATGCAAAAGTCAAACGCTCATAAGACATATCACTTGTCAGCTGTGCTGACTAAACAAAGAAGTATCCTGAACAAAGTGATACATCTTCTGGCACAACCCACCATTTGCTTGCTCTTCAGCTCCACACTCTCGTCCTCAATCTGCTTGCGGAGAACATCCAATCGAGTCAGCTCACACTCCGCCACAGACAGCTAGAACAGACGATCACGATATCATCTCTCTCTCTCTCTCTCTCTCTCTCTCTCTCTCTCTCTCTCTCTCTCTCTCTCTCTCTCTCTCGCTGCCCAACCCTCTTCTCAATCCGATCCTTCTGCGCACTGACGTCAGCGAATTCGGCAGAAGATTTTAGCTGAAAGATGAAGTTTATTTAAAGAATGTATCCGAACAATTGAATAATCCCTGATCTTCAGGTTGGGGTCGCTTTTGTTCTCATCAACGGACGGATTTTTAGGAATTTTTCTGTGCAAATAGAATTTTAAAACTAGTTCTTAATGATAAGAACGAAAGCAATCCTGAAGATCAGGGAATATTCGATTGTCCGAATACATCCTTTAACTTGAAGACCCAGTGGTACGTGCGCGCGGTGATCAGAAACGATCAGCAGAACGCTCTGAACGCATATTTTCTAATTCCCGCCACTCTGCGCTCTCTTCTCTTCGCGTGATCTCTCCCATTCACGCGCGCGTGCCGTCGGCAAAGGGCCGATGAGCGGGCAGGGGAGAGCGTATAGGCCCCTGTATCTTTAACAACATTAAAAAAAACCGAGATCGGTGCTCGCAATAAACAATGTTAGAACAAAAAAAACGGAATGACGTTTCGCAGCTCACCTCGTCAATCTCTCGCTGGAGTTGCTCCCGTGTTCCCAGAAAGTCGCCACATCGCAGATGACCCAACTGTTTCATCAGAGACTTCAGCCTCACCTCGGCGTAGCCTAAATGAACAGTCATCTCTTCTTCGCTCCCTCCCTCCCTCTCTCTCTGTCTAATCGGAAATGTAGGCAAGTAAACCAGCCGTACGATGACGACAATCTCTTCCCTTCCCCTACCCAGACCCACTCACTCCTGTCCTTCTCCGTCTGCTGGATGCGAATCAGCTCATGTTCGCTCTCCTCCACCTCCCTCTCTGCTCTCTCAATCTTCTTCTCAAAATCATCTCCTTCTGTTGCCAGCACAGCTCGCTTTTCCGAGAGAGACAGTTGCTCGGCGACGCGCTGAAAAACTTAAACTTAATATAAGTTTCGATTTTCAGTTATCGCTATTCTCTGTTTTGCGGCAGCGACAATTGCCGCAGCGACAATAATGCGACAATTTCTTACGCTTACCATCCACATTATCATGTCTGATGCTTTGCTGGTGATTCAATTCCCTCACACCTCTATCAGAGACCTCTCGGCGCTATAACCTTGAAAGCTAAACACTTAATCATATGATGGCGGATAAATGATTTGAGTTGAGTTGACATCTCCATCCCAACCCTTCCTTTCCAGGTAGCCGTTTCCTTCCCTTCCCTTCCTTCCCCTTCCCCCCTACCTCTAGCCTCGTCCTCCTCTTGAACGCGGCGCTCCTCTCCCGCTCAGACAACACCTGCAGCTCCTGCATCTGCAAGCAAACAAGCCGTTGAGGAGTCGTTTCATATTCATTGATGCATTTGACAGCACTGTATACAACAATAGACTACGCAACAAAAATATGTTCAATAGGATAGGCTCATTTCGACAAATTTAGGCTCATTTTCTTCAGTAAAAAAATGATATTGAAAAAAAACACTCACATGCTCCTTCTTAGTCTTATTCATCACTTCTATCGCCTTCACGTACTTTTTTTCGTCACCTGAAATCGATTGATAAATTAATAATCAATCGATGAATCAATAGCACTCACCTCGAAAATCTCGTCGAATCGACTCTTGAGCTCCTTCGGCTCGCTGAGAGGCCTGGAAACAATGTACATTTCACAATCATCATCACATAGTTTTGTTTTTGGTGGCAAAATAATACAATTCGAACTGATCAATGAACACGTATATTACAATGAACAGTATCACCCAAGTATGATACTGGTATTGCAAACTTGCAACCCTCAGTCAAAAACCGACCATGTGGACTGTTCCTGGTGGCAGAACATGACGTGTTCGAGGATGGACGACGACACACCCAGCAGGTTTAGCATCTGCAACAGGGAAATGAGCGGTGAGGGGTGGAGGAGAACCATTCCAGATTCCAGGTCGCATAGTATCTATCAAAGCAGAAGGATCATGCGAGGAGAAGGACAAGTGGGGATAACAAGTTTTTTCGTTTCTAAACAATGTCATTGAGAACATCTATCATCAGCACATCAACAGTCTTCTACAGAAATTTTTTTGAATGAAATGATGTCATACAAGTTTTCGAAACAGCTTCAGATTCAGCTTTTGATGTTTTTTTCTGAAAAAAGGGAGAACACGATTGAACTGAACAGCGTAGCGAAACGTTACATGTACGTCACGAACACACATCACACTAATGAATCTGATCCGTAATTCGTTATATTTATAAATTTACATCAAATTCAATTGCATTCAAAATACACTCACCTCCTTCTTGACATCGATGACCTTGGCGGAGAGGCTCTTCTGCGAGCCGTCCTTGTTCTTGACGAGAATCGTGAAGTCGTCCGACTTTAACTGGATCTTACCCGTCCTCCCCTCAAATCAAATCATACCATAATGATAATTGTACTGTTAAGAAACGAAAAGAATTAACGTTTCACATCCACATTCTACAAACTAGCTCGACGGAACTTCGTCGCATTTAACTTTTCCTGTTCATCAGCAAACAGGCTTCAAAATAGTTATCAGACAAACCCCCAAGAAATATGTGAGCAGGTTTACCTTGGAGAGATTCATTCTTTTAGTGACAACGACCGTGCGTCCCTTCGGATCCGGGAAGCGCAGCTTGACGGACGCGTCCACGCGCGGCTTCTTCACCATCTAAACTATTTAGTACAATAACTAGTATGGTGAAGGTGATATGGGAGGTAAGAAAAGTACAGTAACCCACGTCGATGGAGTGCACCCATGCGCGCCCCGAGCCCGACGGAAACGAGCCAGCCAGTGGTGATGAAGTTTAGCGCTTCGATAGTCGTCTGAAAGGATAATAATATTTTTATCATTTGTACTGAATATCCCCGCGCGCTAGAATCCTACAAAACGACGATTCTGGGATGAAGCGTTTTTCCTGACGGGCTGAAAGCAACATAACTATTAATATTGTAAATATTGGAATCATGTTTTTGTAGCCCCCCTCCATAAGTAGCTAGATGTTTGATACAGATAGCCTAGGGTCAGCTCAATATTTGCCACACTGTACATTTCCTGTTGTGTGCTGTGTCTCTATAATCTATTGGCAGATAAGACTATTATTATGTAATATTACAAATACGCACCTTGACATCGGCCTTGTCTTCCTTGCTGTCCTCTTTCTTTGGCTGAGCGCGCGGGCGAGGAGAGAAGAACGAGTGCATAGTGGAAGAATGGGTGGGCAAGGGCTGCAAGAGTACGGTATGAGCAACTACGTTGTTTGTTTGTTTATCAGCCTGATTCCGACATGTACATACAATGTTAGCATGATGGGTTATCTGGAAGCACACACAATCCTACAGTGGGGTATTGGGGCTCCTTGGCTGGAACAGTGCGGCGCGAGTCCTGACTGTTCATGGTAGATGGGCGTGAACATCGCGAAGTGACCAGTTCCGGATGCGAGACGTGGTAGAAATTCTTGAAAGACTGCCGCCGCCTATGGTAGGGCTCTCAGAGGGTGAGAGTGGGTTCACGCGCCCCACCGGGAGGTAGTGAGCAACTACGTTCCTTTCATAATTTCAATCCGTTCATTTCATCAATACGAAATCATGTTTAAATCGATGATTAGACCACTCACCTTGTTCTTCTTGTCGACTACCTTCTTGTCCTTCTTGACTCGTGTCTTCTTGGGTGTTTCAAGGGCAGTGGAGGTGGAGAGGCGAGCGAGGGAAGATGCGATGCGAAGAGTGGGACGCGCGAGTCGACCACTCAGCATACAACGCACAACAAAGAGGCGCTGGAAAGAACTTAGTAGCAATGCATAGTGTTTATGAAATGCAAGGCGTCAAATAATACAGAAAGCAAGGCGAGAAAATGGGAACGCGAACGAGGTTCTTGGGTTCCCGCGCGATATTTGGCGGGAACAACGAACATGAAAACTATATTTTTTGGCGTAAACTAACAGAAATAAGATAAAAACACACTATTTATTGATTGAAACTAAACTTTTACTAACTAATAAAAGCAAACAGAGAGTAGGTATGAGTGAAATAAAAATAAAAAGTAATTACACACCCATCAGCAAACTTTGTGAGAAACACGTTTTTTCGGTGTATGGCTAACAAGATAGCGCACTACGTGCTGTTTGCGCGCGAAAATATTAGCGTTTGAATATCGTCTATATATTTATATTATTATATTATTATCATTTGAAAACGTTAAACTTTGTTTCCTCCTTGTAAAGCGTACACTTTGAAAGCATTAAAAATACATCTAACCGGTATATTACCAATGACCGGTCATTGACCTTTACTTTTTGAAACAGACGTCGAGAGACGCGACGCCATTTATTGATCCATCCAAAAGAACATTGTTTGGTAGTAATTCTCAAATATCTGTAATCCTACTGTAGGATATTGATCGACACTATTTTTTTTTTAGATAATCACAATCATGGTTAGTGCATCATACTGTGTTCTTAATATCGAACACGCCAATTCATGTGAGTTGTATTTTTTTTTTCAAAATAGTATTTCTAATCCCAATTTCAGCCTCGAGATTGGAACAAGTTGACTTTTTGCGAACGGAATTGACAAGCATTCACATCGCTCAGTTGTGTGCTACAATCATAAGTCTATGGTACTATCTCAAAAATAAACACCCAACTCGAGCTGAACATTTTGTCATCGTGAGCGAAAAAAATCACGTTTTTTCATACACTGACTTTAAAACATCGATTTCAGATCTGCACTTATATCATGCTGGTTATATCGATCCTCAATTTCTTCCCCACCCTGGTTGTATTCGAATTCAACATGAAATCGTCCGTCCATTCGTATTTGTTTCATGCATCAAACAATTTCAGAACACATCAATCTCTTCTTTCACTTGAAACAACCTTAGACTCATGGCTTCATAACTTCATGTTTGTAGGAGTGATATCATATTTGAATCGATGCTCGTAAGGAGAATAATTCAATAGAATTGTCAATATCTTACATATTTAGAGTCAAATCATCATCTAAAAGCTACAAGACTGAGTTGTTATATTCATTTGGACTTACCATATTGGTCAAAATTTGGAAACACTACATGAAAACTACATTATCACGCAACGCTTTGCATGTCATTGCATATGTCCATTATACATCTGCTACATATTTAGTCGTTTATTTGTTTCATATGGTGAGTTTGCATTGAAAATATCCTACAGTTATGTACACCCTCACTCACTTCTCCACAATTACAGCATAAGAACATTCCTCGTAAATACTCGTGTGAATATACTTCGTACTGCTCTTTGAAGAACTTTTTCTACGCACTGTCAACTGGGAGTACTATCGCTACTGGTGATGTGGTCTATTATATTCGTAATAATGAAACACTGTTTAGGATTAATATGCGTTCCGGCTTTTAGTTATCATAAAAATGCTGATATCTTATTCACGATTCAAGACGCACTGACTACTCTACTACTTATTGTATGTATATAGTACTGTCGGATAGTTTTAAAATTTGTTTTCAGACGCTCACTTCACTATAATAATTAATACGGTCGACTTGATGACGTACGTATATAATATAAACTATAAACATCTCGATTTTTGTTAAATAAACTGTTTCTATAAGACCCACAGGCCTACTTCTGATAATTTCTGATCTATTATGAATGAAAAAAACGGGTCAAAATGATTTTTCTGACAAACTACTGAACAATGTTCCGCAAAGCACGGATGTTGCTGATCGCATTAACAAGTCCAGAAGCTTTCGCCACTAGAACACAGCGCGTAGATGGTGAGAAGAATGTAAATATAGAGCATGATGGCTGAATGACCAGGGTCCTAATGATAAGGGTCTTTTAATTTGGTCGTGTCCGTGAGGAGTACGCTGGTAGGCGCAATCCGTGAGAGGATCGAGACAGACTTCCACGGAGATGTTGGTATTATGGTTGATCTGGATAATATGCTTGTGTTATGATGTGATAGTGTGGTTGTGTTATGATGTGATAGTGTGGTAGTGTGGTGGTGTGGTGGTGTGGTGGTGTGATGGTGTGATGGTGTGATGGTGTGATGGTGTAGTGGTGTGATGGTGTAGTGATGATGTGATGATGTGGTGGTGTGGTGGTGTGATGGTGTGATGGTGTGATGGTGTGAACTCCATATTGCCTGAGTCCAGCGAGTGGCGATTGTTTTGCTAAGTAAGTGAAGCGGTCATGTCTATTTGCAAAATCGGCCGCGCAGACGATTTTGCATAAGGGTCTAGCCGTCTCTGCTACTGGACTGCGCGATGTCGTGTTGCGAAAACTATGATATGAACATTTCTTGAAATGTTTTCAAAGGTTTCATAAGTGTAATCTGCGGCAGAGATGTAGCTTACACGGCACGCTCATGTCTCAAATCTCAACAATGCGGTGCATACGTGTACATGTGTCGATGACACGAACAATCGCACATGTCCTCATGGCCAAGTGGTATCGTTGTGTGTTTATCACGCTCTCATCCCGAGTTCGATTCCCGCGCACGGCGAATGTTTTGCTATAAAGAAGTGGTCATGTCTGGTTGTAAAATCGGCTGTGCGGACGATTTTGCAGATGGGTATGGTCCTTTCTGCAATTTATCTGCAAAATCGTCCAGGCGGCCGACTTTGCAGATCCTGAGTAGAAAGGCTTGCGAGTAAAATCGAACGTTATTCAGATGTTAGAACATTTTGCAAAAGAAATCGTTCAATCGTTCATTCTAAAAAAAATATGCTAAAATTGTCGTGTGAAAAAGGAAACTTTTTAAATTATCGCCGAAAAAAACATATTTTTTTTTGATAGTACACTTTTTGTCAAGATTCAAAAAAGTGTTGTAAATTAGATGCTACTCATATCTTTGAACGATACTGCAAAAAACCCAATTGAACCCGATTTATATGATACAGGGTAGCATTAGTGTCATTACCCATGGCGTTATAATTGTGTTGTTTTTATTATGTTTGTGTTGTGTTTTGTAAAGTTTGTTCTAGTGATTTGATTGTGAAATTATAATTAAACCCCGCGGTGATTTCCAGACGTGCTTGAGAAACAGCGGGGAAAAGTCATATGAGAGAGAGCATGGTGAACAAAACACAACTACAGCCGTCTCAAACACAACAAGAAGAATACGGTAGCTAGACCCGACGGTAGGCAGCGTACGTGTCAAACAGAATTTTTCCGTCACTTTTGATTTTCCAGTTCCCGCGAGCGGTTGCGTCTTCCCGCACTCCCGACGAGAATTCACCGCCGCCGCCGCGTTTAGATTTGAGGTTTCTTGGAGTATCGACTGAATCGAGGTTCACTGCGAAACGATAAGGCGACATCAATTGAGCCTGTTGGAAAACCACAAGTGGGCAAGTAAATTGCATTGTCACCCCCCCCCCCCCACAACTCGCAAACTCTCGACGCTACTTTGTGGGGATGCCCATAGAAAAGTCGAAACCATTTTGTTTGCCTGCCGAAGGACTCCGGAAATGACGTTATCGCACCGCAAAGTTTGAGTGTCGGCAATGACACCGCGCGATTTCGCACTGCAATCATAGCTGTGCGCGGCGGTAGCGCAGTGGATGTGCGCTCGGCTCTCAATCGAAAGGTCGCGAGTTCGTTGCCGCCCGCGGGCAGAAATAAGTTCCGCTACCACGATGGGTTGGCGACCAGCCTGACACGTTGTCAGCCGCTAGCCAGAAGACACACCGTCATCGTGGATTCTCATCACTGGTTTCTAGATCTAGAACCATAACTGTAGTACTCTACTGCAACCCCTCCATTGTCATTGTTCACAGGCATTTCATCATGTGTCAAACAATTTTATAGCTTCAGTGGCCGAGTGGATATAGCGAATGAGTACCAAGTGAGTGACTGAGGTTCAATTCCTGCCGGATTATTCTTTTGCTTCAGACATCCCCACAGAGTAGGGTCGAAAGTTTGCAAGTTGTGGGGGGTGGGGGGTTTGACAATGCCATTTGCTTGTAAGCGCGGATTCTCCATTAAAGGAAGAGAAGATAATACAAAAAACTAAAGCGAATTGAAGGGCTACGGCGGCACTTGCAACCGGAAGAGAAGTATG